>JZKD02S1673613.1:57997-68718 GCA_000966675.3 Picea glauca
GTTAGTACTAGTTGTATGATTGAATTTGTATCATCATCATGTAACTGTTTACAGTTTAATTATTTCATTTTTGCATGTGTAATTCATAATTTAAATATATATATATATATATATAACGTGTCCTCCGTGTCCTATTTCTGGGGGTCGTCGTGCCCGTGTCGGATACTCGTATTTCTGTGTCCTCCGTGTCCCGTGTCCCCGTGTCAGGTGACTTAGATATTCACTTATTTATATATATTTGTCCTTTATTGTGCTTCTGTTGGATAATTCTACAGTAAATAAATTTTGGTTAATTTCAGCCTCTCACGAGAAACACCAAATAAAGCGTATTATCAATAAATAAAAGATATATAACAATGAGGCCTCCGTAATGTATAAGAAAGAGAAGAATCTTATAAGATTCAATGACTTAGTACAATTCTTAAACAATAAAATTACCATAAGAAAAGAACCCTCGGTTTAACCATCGTCCAATATCATATTTTAAAAGAAGTTGCAACAAATATTATTCTATAAGAAATAGGCAATACCTTTGGCCAGTCCATATGAATTATGGTAGCTTAATGCTGAGATGGCTCAATTGTAACCTTGTATCCAATCCTACAATCTTCTGGACTTCCTATATGAATGTCCTCCATGTGACATTATTCATATTTTTAGTATTACTTCCAATTTCCAAGGGTCCACATCCATTTTAGAAAATAAACATGAATCCCTGCAAAGGTATTTTTGACATCAGATTTGACAAAAGCTATCATTGCCAATCTGGAGCCTGTCTGTATGTCAATGGTAACTGCCAATTCGGGAAATAGTAGAATTGTTGTCACAAGCTTTTAGGACAATTTATCAAATGCCTCGGGTTACTGGTTGGCTCTTAATGCAAGTTTTACAAACTTACATAGTTACCTAGTGAAAACAGTGTAATTTCAACAGATTGCAATATTGTAGAGGGTGGCAACCGCACAGTTTCCAACTGAAACATGAATCTTTCTGACAAAAACTACTGTCAACGAGGTAATTTTTATTGCAATCAATCCATCTTCCATGCTATGGTTTTTCCTAGAAAAAAAAATTGTTATAAATTAATCTTGTTTAGATGCCAAGAGGTATACAGCAAGTTTATGACAATATTCAACAATGGAGAGGAAGATTTAAAGCCTGAATACTGGATAGCCTTGTAGAAACAACATATGAAAATAGAAGAGTCGGTTGAAGAACAAAACTCAAATAACAATTCAAATAGAATCCAGTATACCTTTTCTATACGATCGCCCATATTTGTTCGGTCAACCACTATAAGGGAGTGTCCAATACCACAAGCAACACTAGATACAAATTTCTCAACAGTTAGTCACAAAGGATATATAAAGTAAACAGACAGAAATAACTATGAAAAATAAATCACAGAAACATTTACATATCTAAAGAGTTTCAGATAAAAAGAAAATTCAACTAAAGAACAAAGCCGAAAACCTACAACTAGTCCGGACTATATACGCTTAAATCAGACCCATAAATTGAAAACCAAACATGCATAAAATCTAATGTACCTGATAGCATGCATTCCTTCAAGAATATCAATCTTCTTCGGATTTGCCGATGACCTGGATTATTCAAAGTCACAAAAAATCATAATGTTGAAAGGCTACAGTTTTCAAATAATATATATCAAAAGCGAGAAACACATTTTGAGAAACAGAAAATCAGATAAAATTCACAAAACTACAAAAAAATGGAACATAGTAAATGCTTACATCCTGCATGAAGCATTCAAGCATGAGGTGCTAATCAAGAAGTAAAAAGAGATGCAATGAAGTAATCAGAATTCATACTTTGGACCTGACGGACCAAATCCAAGTTCTCCATATTGGGCTGTGCCAAAGCCAATAACTGAATCATCAGCACCACATACACTATGTGTATTACCAGAATCCATGCAACGTATTTGCCACCCACTGACCATAATCAAAATTTTAAACATCAGCTTCTTATTAGTTACTTAAATCTTAAAAGGACTTTGACAGAAACAGAATTTGATAACTAAAGCTGTGTTAGCTCTCAGCCTGAAAAAGAAGACTAACATTAACAATGCACAGGATGATAATATTCAGTGTTACACAGGGATGCAGTATCCAGAGACATGGGACAGCGGAACTCCATGCAAAACATTTTCCAGTGTCCCCAAAAGGTGAAACTTTGTAAACACGATACAAAATGTTTCACACGAAAAGAGGGACGTTTCACATGTCTGGGGAACCCCTAGCCACTCCCCCTCAAATTTGAGTTAAAAAAAAAAATTAAGCAAACAAAAAAGAAAACCCTAAAACCTAAAATGCTAACCTAAGTTCCCATAGTTTATAAAAACTTTTCATTATGAAATACATTTAGATATACTATTTATGTTTCAATATCTTTTTTTTTATGATTTTAGAGATGGGGTCTCCTATCCCAGGGGGCATTGGCGTCCCCTATGATGCTCCATAAAATTTTGTGGGTGTCTCCACATGTCCCCTGTTTTCTCGTTCCTACCTCCCCCTATCCAGGAAACTTTGTAAAACATTGATAATATTTCATTCAAGCTCTATTACTATCATCATTACTAAAAATATCGGTGTATCTTAAAAATAATGACATAGTGCAAATGCTCTCACTAATTGAACTGTATCCTACTCCCAGGTGCAGTGGGTGATCTCTTGATTTTTTTTACAAGAACGACCAAATTTTTAGCAGACAACACAAAACTCCCGGGCAATGTCACTTCAGGGACTCATAGGCACAGTGCTTAGAATAAAACTAGGTTAAAAGTCGGCCTAACACTAGACCACACCCCAACCAACCAGTCAGTGATCTATTAATTAGAAAGAAGCCTATATTAAAGAATAGGCTACTAAAAATTATAGCTATATTACCCGACTCTGAAGCAATGGGGACATGAAACAGTTCAAAAGAACAGGCCAACGGCTACCGAGATATTAAAGGCAGTGAGATATTGTTCTTAAACATTGCATGCTGATGTTTCTTTACACGTCATATTATGATACCAACCAGCATTTACAAATTGCAGTCATTTCTACACTTCATTGATGCAAAGTTTCCACGACACTAGAATCAACACCTGTGATGTAAGAGACCTTTAAGTCCAGCATCAAATCTGAAACCCGTCACTTAGAATCACATTGCACTCACTTCAAGACTTCATCGATGGACTATTTCCTCCACATTAGAATCAACACCTGTGAGACATAAGATACTTCTAAACTATTATATGTAACTTTATTATAAACTTATATCATATATATATATATATATATATATATATATATATATATTATTTGTTTGCTAGTTTGTCCGTGACCTGCGGGACTAGCCTGTGGGTAAGAAACCACGATTCAGGGGCATCTAAGACGTCAAAATCACTCGAGGATCGCACCCGGCCTGAGCCACACCAACCCTTAACATGGCTGGATTTTTTGTCCCCGCAGGTTTCAAACCGGTGACTTAACATCACGGAGTGCCTTAACAGCACACTCCATCACAGCCTGTCCTACACCTCGGGGACAACTTATATCATATATAATTAATAATATATAACTTATATATATATATATATATAACTCTATTAATAATATATAATAATATCCTAGCTTTTCAAAACACTGGTGGATCCAGATACAAATCCACATCTGAAACCTGGTACTTGGATTAACAATATATAATTTAATTACAATATAAAATAAATAATTTAATTATATTATCTAATACATAACCCAATTATAACATAGGGCTTATGTAACTTTATGAACTATATCACTTGCTTATGAACCTGTGTCGACCTGGGAATAGCGAATAGCCATGATAGCACAGATTACTAGAACCAAACAGACATGATTCCACCTCCAAAACCGCAGGATCCACCTGCATGCTGGATGAAACACTTCTAATCCACGGGAAGTGTTTCCCATTATTTTCGTTGGCGAATCCAACATGGATCCACACGAATCCAGATCCGGTTCAGATCCGTGGATGCTACACCTACCCCTTGCGGATCCAATAAATTGGAGTGTACGGTAGGGTGTGTCCCAATTAACCCCACGCACATACTAATGGACTGCTATCTAGACATATTTTGCTACAAAAACACTTTCTTTTTGGCCTATAACATATATTCATTTTGCCTCTTTCATAGTGTTTAAGACTCATTCCCTTACCTCATTCTGATTTTGCTCAAGCCTCAAGGTATATATATTTGCCATTTTATTCTCTTATATTCTTTTTATAGTTAGAATTAAAGTGGGTTTAAGATTGTTTGAATTATTGCATAGATATATACATTTATGTCCACCTATGTCTTTATTGGAAGGACCTTGCTGACCCGAATTATTATGAGATTGTTCATTACTTCCAAGTCAGCATAAGTCAAAGCCCAGTCACAGTCCACAAGGAATCAACCATTGAATGGGAGCAAGTGCTTCTCTTATTTCAAGGGTATTTTAAGAAGATATATTAAAACCAAGAGTTCAAATCCCATCACAAAAAGGCTCTATTATAACGAAGGATTCGAAATCAAACATGCCTGCGAGAACCTCATTGGAGCTATTAGGAGTTAAACATCAGCATGTTAGAGGCTTGACTCCACATAAATGCTTAACTGTGGAGGAACCCGCAGCCCACAACTTCCAACTAGACCTACCAAGAGGTGCAGAGTAGATTAGGTGATTCAGATGGCTGAGGGTCGCACCAATGGATAACTATTGAAACCAATTGTGCCACAGAAGCCAACCAAAGGATTGTGATCATTTTTCAAATTGTGTTTGTTTGAATTTCTATCATATTTTGAGGGGCCTACCACTCCATTTCTAGAGAACAATCATCGAAGACCAAGCATATATGTGTGATCGTCTTAAGGAGGACGATAGCTAGAAAATTTAAAGTTTATGTTGACGATATTGCTCTGTAACCCTAAACTTAATAAATAGTTTGGATTTTATATGTGGGGTTTTCATATAATACTGCTCTGGTGATTTTGTGAAGACAGAGTACAGGCCAAGCCTTGAGGTGGCTCCCTCGAGGTAAGGCATTGTGCTATACTTCCTCTGTATATTAGTATCTATCTTTAGCAAGCTAGTCTTTGGTTCTTTCTCTAATGTAGAAATTAGTGCAGCTTCAAGAGCCATTTTCCAGGAGGATGGCATAAGACACTAGCTGAGATCTAGGGCCCCCAATACACTCTTGGGGTTCTTGGTTTGGGACCAAGCAGTTAGAGCCATGGCAAAAGACCCTAGTGAGCACACCCAATATATTGTTGGGGTTCTTGACAATAAGTCCCTAGATGTGTTCTAAGGCCCCTAGATGTGTTCCAAGGAATCCTTGCTCGATGCTTGGATTGATCCTTGGATGTGTTCCTTGGTGGTTGATGATATAAGTCCCTAGATGTGTTCTAGGGCCCCTGGATGTTTTCCAGGGAACCTTGCTTAAACGCTTGGGTTAATCCTTGGTTTTGTACCTTGGTGGATAAAGACCCCAGATGTGTTCTGGGGTATCCTAATATGGGACCAGGTGGTTCTTGGTTGAGTACCAAGATGTGATGATGTGTGATCTTCTTCTTCTCTCTCGAGATGGACCATGATACCTAGGAGCAGCTAGAAGATGGACATGACCACATCATTGATTTTTCCTCTTATGCAGGGATGATAAAAGCTTTATAAGTTATCATAAGGCTTATGTGGACAGTTTGCCATTAAAGAAGACCCCTTTGACTTTGTCTTGTAGCCTCCCCTTCTTGAATCTTTGTTCACTTTGTTGGGCATGTTTACAAGCAGGTGTGTTTGTCATTGATGGCAAGATCAGAGTATGCAGCGATGGCGAAACAGGGACAGCGTAAGCTCAGAAGGATTAGCGCAGAGTCGCACCCAGTGCAAAAGTGTGCTTGTTCATTTGATGGCAAATAGGCAGGCAAGGAAGATCAACAGCGCAGGGATAATGGCATGGAAAGATCAGAAGCGTAAACTCCATCTCGGAGTTTCGGATACCGGGAGATTGAGAAGTCAAGAGTCGAGACTCTTCAACACAGGAGTCCCGGACTTGCGAAATCCGGAACCCTGAAATCCCGAAACAGGCACATCAACCGGAGTTTTAGATACCGGGAGATTGAGAAGTCAAGAGTCGAGACTCTTCAACACAGGAGTCCCGAAGTCGTGAAATGCGAAATGCCGAAATCCCGAAATAGGCACACAAACAAAGAGTTTTCGTAGAATGGGAAATAACTCCATTTCGGAGTTCCGGATAACGGGAAATGACGTGTCGAAACACTTCACCACAAGAGTGTCGAAATGCCGAAACGACGAAATACACAACCGTTGATCTAACTCCATTTCGGAGTTCCGGATAACAGGAGTTGAAGTGTCGAAACACTTCACCACAGGAGTGTCGAAATGCAGAATCGCCAAAATGCGAAACGACGAAATACCGGATCGTTGATCTGACTCCATTTCGGAGCTCCGGAT
Organism: Picea glauca; assembly: GCA_000966675.3. NCBI lineage: Eukaryota > Viridiplantae > Streptophyta > Pinopsida > Pinales > Pinaceae > Picea > Picea glauca. Next base: position 64,501 of record JZKD02S1673613.1, read on the forward strand.
ACTGAGAGTTGAAGTGTCAAAACACTTCACCACAGGAGTGCCGAAATACCCAATCGCCAAAATGTGAACGACGAAATACCGAACCGTTGATCTGACTCCATTTCGGAGTTTCAGATACCGAGAGATGGAGGAGTCAAGACCCGAGACTCTTCATCACAGGAGTCCCAAAGTGTCGAAACGTGAAATTGCAAAATACAGTTTTGAATAAGACCTGGTCACCGCCGATGGTCACATCATCGAAGAGCTGTAGAGAAGAGCTCGAAGAGATAAGCTCCCTTTTAGGAGTTTCAGGGATCGGGAGTTGGAAGAGTCAGAGTGACTTGCAACAGGAGTTCGCGACATGCGAAATCGCAAAATAGCGAAATGTGAAATGCCGAAATGATCAAAGCTAGTCCAACTAAGCTCCTTTTTCGAAGTTTCGGGGATCGCGACATGGAGCATCAAGATAACTCTTTACCACAGAAAAGCCGAAATGTCGAAATGTCGATGTAGATAGTGGTCACCGCCGATGGTCACGTAAGTGGAAGGAGCTAGCATAGCTAGGCTCCATTTCAAGGTTCGCACTGTAACTGTTAGAAACCACTGATGGTTTCTGCCAAAGGACTCAAAGATACTTCTATGTAAGTGCCAGAGGAGCTAAAGAGTCTCAAGGAATCTGTCGGTGGAATGAAGAGTGGTCATAGAGGCAACTGACAAATGGAAGAGCGTTGAAGCCTCTAACTGCAACAGAGAGGTTGAGCTCAACTGTAACAGAGAAGATGAAGAGTCTCGACTGCTGGAGAGGCGAAGGAATCTTGGCATAACACCCAGTGATGATGGACGCATGGGTTTAACTGCTAGAGAAGCTGAAGAGTTGCAATGATGATCAGGCAGAGCACTCGACATGGGGAAGGCATGCAGAAGCATGGCGAGAGAGCATGCACAAGGTGCACAAAGACTATAAGTATGTTGAACAAAGAAGAGATGGTTGTTGATGTTGAGGGGGATTCAGGAGTGTAGAAGGAGGAGTGTGCAGCAGCTGAAATACAAAGAAGAGGAATGGTGCATCAAATGCACATGGTGCAAAGAGCAGAAAAGGCAGAAGCACAGAAAGCACAAGGCATGTGTGCAGCAAGACAGTGAGACACTAAAGGAAGGTTGAGGTGCTCTTGTAGAGAAAAACAAAAGATCAAAAATCGCAAGAAGATGCAGACAGAGAGACACCGATACAGAAGAACAGAGCAGCATAGCAGAACAGTGATAAGCCTGGTAAGCCAATGATAAATATTGTATCACTGTGATAAATTTATATATAGCAAACTTTATATTTCAGGGTGGTTGGGAGGCGCTAGGGAGGACAATGGTCCTCGAAGGTTCAAGTGGGTGCTTGAACACAGACAGTTGTAGCTTCCATCTGGTTGCAGCTAGAGAAACCAGGGTGGCGCAAAGGAGAACTGTTGTTCTCTGTTGTACAGGTTGGTGCCTGTGTGACTGGAAGTTGGTGCTTCCATCCAGTTGGAGCTGGAACATTTAGGGAGTTGGTGCTTCCTTCTAGTGGGTGCTAGAGAAACTAGGGAGTTGGTGCTTCCTTCTAGTGGGTGCTAGAGAAACCAGGGATTTGGTGCTTCCTTCTAGTAGGTGCTAGAGAAAACAAAGAGTTGGTGCTCTCAGCAAGTTGCAACTTGCAATACAGAGGTTGTAGTCTCACAATGAGTTGGCGCTTATATGTATGATAATGTACAGAATGTAAAGATTACTTATCATATAAAGAAAAAGAGGTTTTTTATGGGTTTCCTCAGGAAATATCTGTCTCTGTATATTTCATATGTGACAATGATGTTGAATGTTCTATTGCTTACTTCCCTGCATTATTGTGATTGTCATTAAGTCCTCTACAAAGAATTTAAAATAAGCATTATTGTTTAAGCACAGTAACAACTGATTCACCCCCCCTCTCAGTTGTCCAACACACTTTGACTTTTTTGACTTTCTAATTAATATTTTTATTAATTAAAAATATTAATATTATTTATTTTAATTATTAGGTTTTTAATTAAACCTAACCCTAACCCCTTCCGAAACTATAAAAGGAACCTCTCCCTCACTCATTCTTTCACTCATCCATCCTCACTCTCTTCTCATGGTCTAATTTTTTCTGTGGCTATCTTGTTCAGTTTGTGTTGAAATTAGTCCAGCTGCAAGAGCCATTCTCCGAGAGGATTGCATAAGACCCTAGCTGAGATCTAGGGCCCTCAATGCACTCCTAGGTTTCTTGGTTTGGGACAAAGCAGTTAGAGCCATGGCAAGAAACCCTAGTGAGGGCCCCTAGTATATTGTTGGGGTTTTGGATCTAGGACCAAGCAGTAAGTCCCTAGACGTGTTCTAGGGCCCCTCGATGTGATCCAGGTAATCTGTGCACAGTGCTTGGATTGATCCTTGGATGTGTTCATTGGTGGTTGTTAATGTAAGTCCCGAGATGTGTTCTAGGGCCCCTGGATGTGTTCCAGGGAATCCTTGGTCTTGTACCTTAGTGGATAATGATGTGTTTTAGGGCCCCCATATGTGTTCTAATGTAACCTGGTCTGGGACCAGGTGGATCTTGGTTGAGTACCAAGATGTGATGATGAGTGATCTTCTTCCTCTCTCCCGGTATGGTCCATGAGACCTAGGAGTAGCTATGAAGATGGACATGACCACATTTATTGATGTTTCCTCTTATGCAGTGATGATAAAAGTTTATAAGCCATCATGAGACTTATGTGGACATGTTTTTCCATTGATGAGGACCCCTTGACCTTGTCTTTTAGTTCCCCCTTGCTTGACCTTGTTTCCCCTCATGTTTAATTTAGTGTTGGGTTTTTATAAGCCATTTTGACTTATTTGACTTTAAATTAATATCTTTATTAATTAAAATGTCATTTATTAATTGTTTTATTTATATCACTAACCTTCCTCCATAACTATAAAAGGAACCCTCCCTCTCTCATTCTTGTATTCACTGACACACACTCTCTTCTCATATCATTCCTAGTTTGATTTTTTGTTGCGACTACCTCAGATTGAATTATTTGGTCTTGGTACAGCTCCCTTAGTGGTCTTTCTCTTACAACTTTGAGGTATTGCTTGTACATTGTCCTTCTATTGGTTGGGAGTTTCAGTCTGGTTTTGTTTGATGGTCTAGAAGTGCTACGGACCTCCCCTTTGGCTGCATATGTGTGTTGCGGACCTCTCCTTGACTGTATATTAGAGTCGAGGACCTCCCTCTTGAAGTTGTGGGTGTCGCGGCCTTCTTTTGGCCTCATCATGTGCTATTGTTGAGTGTGTTGAGGGTGCAACGACCTCCATTGCCCTTCTACTTGTTGTCGTTGTGTGTGTTGAGGGTGCCAATGCCTCCTAGGCAGCCTTTGGCTCCCCATCCTTGATTGTTGGAGCTTTCCCTTTGATGTCCTTGTTGTTGGTGTCTTTCATGCCTTGAACGGTTTATAGTTGTAGCAAACTACAGTTCAGTTTGGAAAGTGTTTGGATAAGTTGTTTTTGGTGTTTGCATCAGCTTTGTATATGTTCTAGAGTCCTCCTTGGCAAAACAATCTACCCAATATCATGGTAGAGATCAAAACCCTTGAGTTTTGATTCATGATCTTTAAGCTAATTTCTGAGCATATAAAAGAGGACAGCATCTATATGTCGAGTACATTTTTTATTGGCTAAAGGTAAGTTCAAAATTATTTTTATTTGAAAACTGCACTTAATTTACATTCAGAAATTTTGCTTTATGTTCAGATTTATTTTTAGATGTTCAGATCTCACTGTCTATGTTTAATCTACTTCAGTTATTATTTTAAGTGTTGACCTACTTTTATATTAGTGCACAAAAAAAAAGGATTACTCTTTTTCTTTTCCCTAAAATCTAACAGTTTGTTCTTGTGGGTGTGGCCCCCTTGGAGCTTCCTCCCTTACTAATTTGAGGTGCGGCCTCCTTAGGTATCTCTTGCTTGCTGGTTGGGAGCTTTATTGTTGGTGTCTTAGTTCCGTCTTGCTGGGTTATGGTGTTGTGACCTTCCCTCTTGATGTTTTAAGGTGGAGTAGACCTTCCTCTCGCTGGTTAACGTGTCGCGGCCTCCTCTTGGTTCCTCTTCAAGTTGTCGCTGGTTATTTTAAGGTTGTCGTTGCCTCCTAGGCAGCCCTTGGCTCCCCTTCATGTTGTTGCTAGTGTCATTTCTTGCCGCCCCTGGTGTCTCC
>JZKD02S1673613.1:89425-103580 GCA_000966675.3 Picea glauca
TATATATATATATATATATATATATATTTGTTGGAACAAGGACCCCAAGGAAATAAGATAATTCCCAACGCATAGTACATAGATCCCATTGTTGGGCGTCCACCTGTAACGGTGAAACAAGTTTGAACACAAGTCATTAGACAATGCACATTAAGTAATCTCTTCTAACAACATCACAACATAAGTTAATTTTATAATTTGCCTAAGTTTAAAATGGTGGGACAACCTTGCCCTTATTACATGTGACAATTCTTAGAACAAAAGGTATTTCCTAGATCACTTGGTTAGAGAGGGGTAAAAATGATGGATATCTTATGGAAAGGGAAGTGGAACCTCATTTATTGAGCCTCAAAATTATATGTGATGGCGTAAAAGGTCTTTTAACCATACTCCAAAAAGCTTTTTAGAGCTAAGAATCTTCATTATTTACACATGCAAGTCATTCAAATCGTGCTCTTCACCAGTAGCGCTTTTTGGCTCTATTTGTCTTAGGATTACTTTGGTATTCATTTTGTTCAAATAGACCTTGTCGGATGACATCTGATAAGACAAACATGAGTGGGAAAAATATATTTTATGAATGAGATGAAAGTGAAAGGTAGAAGATATGAAGTATGCTAACCCAACTATATCCCCAATAGTACAACTTGACCAAAGTCTTGACAACATTTATTCAAGGACAATTATGTCCCCCGTGGTAAAACTTGACAAAATCATAAAAAAAATTATTGTTAGAAAGCGTTATTAGATCAAACCCAATGTTTATTCCATTCACGACTAGGTAAGAAACCATCACACCATGTCTACATAAGATACCCACACGTGAGAGCATAGCACATCGACTGAAATAAAGATCATGCATGAGGTACCCTCTGAGAGTACACAAAACATGTGAGGTGTAATGCATAGGAGTTGATATACCATGGAAGAATCATCTGAAAGATCTCATTAGTGATGTGGTGCTACAACAGTACAGAGAAATTATATTATTCTCCGAGGGAAACAATGTCAAATTGGGAATAACACTATGACCAATGCATAGAAGGATTATGCAAGTAATCTATTAGTTGAATATAAGGTGGAATAAAAGGGTTCAAGTGTAAGGCTAAACATCCACTTTATCTTAATCTATTATATCAAAGTACTAATTGGTGCTAAGACAAATTATACTACAATAATGTGAGGGGAATGGGTATGGGCTATGTTGCACCCTAACTAAAAATTAAATGGGAATGTGATAGGAGGTAAAACTTCCTATCAATGTAAATTTTAGGGCTAAAATTAACCAATCGACCAATTTTTCCAAAAACAATTCACTGCTCCAAAGAACCAAACAACGAAAGCTAGACAATTGGTGGATGGATGCCTCTTTTCCCGCCTTATGTCACACCTTTCAACCAAATGACTAAATTCAAAATGTGTGAATACGTGCCAAATGTTTATAGGATAACACTATTTTAAATGGAAAAAAAATCATAAAAATTAGATAAAATCAGATGAAGTTGAAAGCTTTAAATAAATTATCACTAAATATTCATATCAGACTCCTCAAGCTTGTCATGATTCCTCCCATTTTCATAAGGAAACAACAAAGAAGAAAATAGCAACATGAAAGCAAAGTCAAAGGAAAGTGGATAATGTGGATTGGGGAGAAGAGAAAATTTGAACGAGATGTTCACCGAATGTTGTTTTGGCTTTATTAATGGTGGCCAAAATACAATGTGAAGAACATGGCTATCCCTCACCAACACAAGTTAACAGGAGAAATGGCTTGGATTGGTAAAAGGCTAACATCTATGGAGTGTTATATATTCGTCGTAGTCGGGACTATGAATTTTGATTGTTGCTATCTACTTGAAACGTGAAACCCGTTATATTCTTGTAAGTCCCAAAGTATGGTTATCAAGTTTATGAAATCATTCATATGCCATCTTGAAGGACCATGTAGTCTTTAACCTAACAAATTTTGAGGTGTGATTTCATGTAAAAAGGCATAGATTTATAGCCCCAAATTATTTATTTAAACTTCTAGTCTAGTTATCATATCTCCTATGTGTATTGGAGATGTTATAAAGTCAAAGCTTTTCCTAGACTAGTACAAAAAAAAGTACAACGTCTACAAATACCCTGTGAAATGTGAAAAAATTACCTTTCATGTTATATTAAAAAATGAATTGTTGTTCACTTGTATGTGATGGCTAGAACACATGGCCAATGATTTTGCAAGCACATGGGAAAATCTTGTGAGAAGTACCACCAACTCAAGAAATGTCCCTCTTTACCCTAAGTTGCATAGTGAGTTTGATATATATCCCATCCAGTATAGAGGAGAGAGATTCCATAGCTCACCATTCGAAATGTAGAAATTTAATGACAAAATCAACATGCACTATATTCTATCATACACTTAGCAACCTAGAGATAATTGTTATCTATGAACTCTAAAATGTATAAACCCACATTTGGAAATTGTCATAAGCAGAAATACACATTGCTACACACTTTTGCAGCGGAATAAACACAAAGAACAACAATTACACATCCATGTAATACTAAAAAATTTAGGCAACAAGCCAGGGAAAACCTTGATGAACGGACTGTATGGATCCATACAATACGGCCTCCCTAACAATAATAAATTTCAGCCACTTGGAAATAGAAAATCACCTTGGAAAATGTGCCCAATCTCCCTTGGGAAATGAGCCCAACTTGTCGACCTTTCCTCTCCTCAAAGCTCTCTCGAAAATCTCTCAATGTCCTCTTTTCATTAGTGTGTCTTGCACACTACCCAATGCATTCACTTATAATTTGAAAATGACCTTTCACCTTTCAAGTGTCTATTCACCTTCCCCATCCCTAAATCCAAGGGCCAAGATCTAATCTTGCCTTTCCATGAACAAGGGATATGATTTCATTCTCTCAAAAATAAATCACTTAAAACATTAAAGTACAATTTCACTTTATAACATAAGTGCAATTTATGAAATAAATTGCTTTACTATTAGACGGTACACTTTATTAAAAAGTCACTTACATAAAAAAAAAACCACTTTATTGCAACTTTATAGAAACCCATTACAAAGTCAAGTGTCTAGTAGTGTCAATATAAGGTTGCTTCCGCATACAAGACAAACATGTGGAGTACCTCTCGAGCTATAAAAGATAACACTCCCTCTTAGCGACGGATGTACTCACTGCCATCACCATCATCCGGTCCTGTCACACTGTTCGCAGTAGGAGCTCCCTCTAAACCTGGAACCATCCCCAACACCTGCACAAAACTCGAACCAAAAGATCTTCTCCTAACAGTTACCCTGAACCATGAGCTCCTAGGAGAATCCACTATGCCCTGAGCATCGGTTTGATCACACCAGCTGAGCCTCCTGTCGATGCTCAGGAGAGACTCCCTCTCTTCTCTCAAAAAGCAAGACTGAATCCTTGGGCCCACCTAAATATCAGTAGCCTCCTGCTCCTCATCCGACGTTGAATCATATCATGAAGGTTGTCCTCGCAACATGTACAACCTATCCACCCGATCACCAATCAGTTGTGGTTCAACCGGGTCCACTCCCTACCTTTAGATAAATATATGTCCCCACTTGAACAATGTACAATACCCAACTTACTCCAAGGTTGAGACTGAGAGCAAGTTAACCCTCAACCCTAGAACAAAGAGAACTTCATCAAGCTCCGGGAATCCTCCATACTCGAATCAGAATCTAACCCTTCCAACTCAACGTACAGCTCGCGCCATACCTCCTTCACTTTCCATCGGCCAGTCAGGACCTGGCCCTGTGATAATAAGGAATACTTGCCAGATTCCTGTCATGTGACATGAGGCTCCACTGTCAACAATCCATCTATTATTACCCCCAAATCCTCCACTACCGACACTGGATACTAGAGTAACCGAAGAAAAGTCCTCCATGGCTGATGTAGCAGTTGTACCAGGCCCCTCCTGTTCTGTCTTCTTCTTCTTTCTCGCAGGACACTAAGAAGCAAGGTGCCCCAATTGGTTACAACAGTAACATCTGACTTTACTCAAGTCCCTCCCGAAATTTCCTTTCTTCTTCCCCTTGCCCTTCGCAGCAAGAGCAACATCTTCATCAACTCCATATGTCTTTTGTCCACTGCTCTGAGATCCTTCTCAGATCTCCTCCTGAGTGAAATCGTCCAACAGTCTACTCCAATCTGGAAGAAGCTCACGACCCACCACACACTTCACGAAGACTTCTCATTCCTTGGTAAAGCCTTTCAAGGCTATCCTCACCAACTCTGAATCCAATATGACCTCCCCAACTGCAGCCAGCTCATCTTTCACTTGAGCAATCGGGGTAAGATAACAAGCCACACTCTCACCTTTACCCATCTTGGAATCGTGCAGCTTATCCTTCAAGGCCATCTTACGGTTTTCAAGCTTCGCCTCGTACAATTTTTTCAGTGCATCCCACATCCCTTTGGTTGTCTTCTTCTCAGCTAAGTGAGGGATAAGGTGGTCATTCACCCCATCCAGAAATAAGCCTCTGATCTTTGGCCTCCTTTACCTAATGCAAATCCAAAGATACAGGGTATGTTGATGGAACAACAACTATGGTGATGACAAAGCTCCAAATTTTGTTTTGTCGGAGAATAGCCGACATCCTGACTTTCCATTGCAAATAGTTGGAAATCCCATCCAATTGGTCCTCATACCTGATGCAAACAGCCATCTCCCTATCAATTGTTCAATGGAAAACAAACAATCAAGTTTCCCCCTTCAAACCTTGCCCAAAAATCTCACTGCTCACTATAACTCAGAGCTTAAGCTCTAATACCATGTAGAAATTTAATGACAAAATCAGCATGCACTATATTTTGTCATACACTTAGCAACCTAGAGATAATTGGCATCTATGAACTCAGAAATGTATAAACCCACATTCAAAAATTGTCATAAGCAGAAATACACATTGCTAAGCACTTTTGCAGCGGAATAAACACAATGAAAGAAGGATTTTATTAGCTTCAAGAAAGTATATCAACAGCAACATCACAATTTCTAGCAAGAGAATACCTCTAACAGCACCTAACAGTCCCACAACTTTCTGCCTAGAAATTTGTGCCATATTCATATTGTTGTACGACCTTCCTTTGCTGGACAACACCTCGAAAAACATACCAAACAGCAGTTTTACGAACAAAACTATAAGGCCCCTTCTACAGCAAGAAACACTCCAAACAACCTCGATTTATGTGCCCACAATATGCCTCGGGAAACATGCCCTCTTCCTTGATGTACGGAATGTACGAATCCATACAGTACATCCTCCCTGACAACAATAAATTTCAGTCACTTCTAAACAAAAAATCACCTTGGGAAATGTGACCAATCTCCCTTGGAAAATGTGCCAAGTGTACGGACCTTTCCTCTCCTCAAAGCTCTCTCGAAAATCTTTCAATGTCCTCTTCTCATTGTTGTGTCTTGCAAACTACCCAATGCGTTCTCTTATAATTCGAAAATGACATTTCACCTTCAAAGTGTCTTTTCACCTTCCCCATCCCTATATCCAAGGGCCAAGATCTAATCTTGCCTTTACATGATCAAGGGACATGATTCATTCGCTCCTAAATAAATCACTTAAAATATTAAAGTACAATTTCACTTTATAACATAAGTGCACTTTATGAAATAAAGTCACTTTAATATTAGAAGGTACACTTTATTAAAAAGTCACTTACATAAAAGAACCACTTTATTACAACTTTATAAAAACCCATTACAAAGTCAAGTGTCTAGTAGTGCAAATATAAGGTTACTTCCGCATACAAGACAAACATGCGGAGTACCTCCCGAGCTATAAAAGCTAACACGAAATGTTGCACCTACCATTTCCATGGACTTGTAGTTGGATAAATTGGAGAAAACCCCGTAGACAACCCTGCAAATCTAAATTTCACCTCTGTTTTACATGGTTCTGAGCCAATTGACCCTAAGGAAGAGAGAGAGAGGAGGGAAGTAACCCCACTTAGACGGAAGGGGATAGGGTAACCCCCAAAACATCACACTAAAAACGGGAAGACCTTGGATCCTCCACATATCCACAGGAAACTATCTAAGACCTTCCATCTTCTCAATGGGTTCACCTGCAAACACAAGGCCACCATCCTACAACAATTGAATTCCCTTCAAGAACATGTTCGTCGGAAGTGGACAAATACATGCAACCAGATGGTGGACAAAGAGTTGGAGATACATGTCCCAAACACATGTATTTCTAATAGCCAAGTCACGTGCTATGATAGAATAGTGGGCTTGTACGGGCACATCAAGCAAATGATGGCATGCCACATGGACATGTGACTTGAACAAGACACCAACTCTTGGAATATTTTTTCGACATCCTACAACTTCTCTATGACAAGTTAGACTCCCTTCTAAATGCAATTGGCATCTTACCCATCGAACATGGCAACTCACACTCTGGACATGATTGGAACGACTCAATAGCAGAAAAGAAAACCACTTTCAAAATGGAAGCACCCCACAACACCCCATCTCCCTCAAATAGGAGAAGGCATAGCCAAGGGTCTCATGAGTCCCTCCCATGATTTTTAGTTTATGCATTATGATGTTGGTCTTGGTATGTCTAGGTCTAAGCTTTAGTTTTATAATTTCAATTCATGTAGCATTGTGCTTGCACATTCAACGTGCATATGCATGACCATATATGTTACTTTATTACTTGATAGTCACATACTCCCAAACCTAAAACCCATGGCTATATGTCTGCAATGTCTACTAGCATGTCCATCTAAAGGATGCTTCAAACTCTTCTTTCCTTCTCATGGCAATGGGAATGACTTTAGGTTCTAGAGCAAAAATATTTGAGATGTCAAACTAGCATTCGACAACCTTTCAATTTATTTGTAACCTTTCTTCTATATATGAATAGATATTATCTTGCTTGCAGGAAAAAAAAATGAAACGTTCTTTACTATTTTTTAAAAAAGCTTTATGGTAGAGCAAAATATTTGATACATAAAGACCATTCTAATTTATAAAATTAGGTGCTAACAAAATATTAAATTCAAGAATTAAGGTACATATTAAATAAAAACACGAATATTAAATAGATTTTGAATACTATCAAAAACAATTAAATAACATATGCCACAATAGAAACATTTGATAAAACACCTTAAATCAAACACTGGTTTTGGGTACATCCAATTATCAGAAGTCGGCTTCACTTTACCCCACATGTAAAGTTGACCACCTCCTGCATAAAATGCAACAATTATGAGTTTTCAATAAAATTATAAAGCATTTTAAATAAATCCACAATTAATAATGTAGAATAAAACCTTTAAATAAAAAATAATAAACAAGAAAACCACAAAAAGATGAAATTACTATAAAATACCCATAAATATACAATCTATAAACAAAAAAATTGCAAAGGATAAACTACAATTAAATTATAAACAAATTAACTTGCCTTTCATGCATGGAGCCTCGGATTAAAAAGCACAATAAGTAGAATGAACATGAAACTCACCACTAACAAACATGTCGTAACAATATATATAAAGAACTTTGCTATGAAAAAACAAAAACAGAAGTTAAAAACTCTAGCAGTTTGTAACCATGGTAGTAAACCAATACAAAGCGAATTGAATATGACAATTAAGATATGCAAAAGCAACAAGGGAGGCAAGTGTTGGAGGGGATTACATATGACCTTGAAAGAAGGAAAGACCGAGAATATGATTGGGGACTTGTTATCTGCATGAATAACAAGGCGATAGCTCTTGCAATTTTGTAGGGGCCTCAATGCTCTCAAATAAAAAAGGAGTTTGTAATGTGGCACGGATCAGTGACTGTGATAATCATAAGAGCTCTATATTATCAGATTCTTTGATCCAATCTCCCTTTGGCCAAGCTTCATCAACGAGATATCTTTATTAGGGAAAATTTTGATGCTATACAATATTATCAAGTTATTTACAAACTTAATCTCGAGGCAAATAAATAACCAAATGAGGGAGTTCTTCTTGGTCAAGGGCATTTAAGCACAAAAGAAGTGGGCTTCACAAAACCCAACACATGCCACCTTCGAAGAATAGCATTAAGGAAAAGCAACCACAATCCAACATGTGCCTATCATGCAAATAACCAGACCCAATTTACATATTCGACATCACCATTACTCGTGTATCTATTACTTACCCTCTAAGGTAGTAATGAACACTACGAAGGCATTAACAATGCGTTCAGGTGGTATGAATTGGTGTATTGTAGTTTTAATTCAGGTCGTGTTAATGGTAGCAAGTATTGTTTGCTTGCAAGGGAGGAGGTTGGAAGCTCAACTGGTGCCATGAATCCTAGTCTTGGGCAACTGTAGTTGTCGTGGCCAAACAATCATGGCAAATTCCCACTACCACTATTGCATTCTCTATGATATGAAGGACATGTGAAAAGCATTGAAACAATGTGAAAAGGATGTGGTGGAAATGAATTGCTACACAACTTACTTGGCTCTACAATGGAATCATTAGAAAGACGGGTTTTAGTGTCGATTGAATGAAAACAACAAGGTCAAGGATCAATATGCTATTTAAACTAGGGAGCATATGCTCAGACTTAGGTATTGGGAGTCAAAGTCTCTTGCTTTCACGGTTATTTTCAAGCGGAAACAAGTGGAGAGACCCTCAATTATCACATTACTACAGTCTTTTGTAGTACGCATGGCAACCCATCTTGTCCTTCCACTTGATCTCATAATGTCTCCCCTGCCAAGTACTCTAGACACCTACATGAATTCAACTTGTTATGATTTGTATAGTACCTTTGTTGACCCTCTTGTTGTCCATCATACACATGTTGACGACTCTCTGGACTACAATGTCACCTCTACTAGAGAAACATTTAGGATAAACAATAACAACATAGGCATTTTGGCAGATGCACACGAATACTAAGCGATGCAAGTGGATCTAAATATTGAAGTTCAATATGGGTTTTTTTTTTATTTATAGGAATTTGTTTCGATGACATTAGGTGATTGCCTTTATTTCGTTATTGTCACTTCGCTTTTTCATGATTAGTAGTCCATTAATAAATAAAAATACACAACAAATTCCAATCCACATAATGTTAACATAATAATTGGGCGTAACAAATTAGTTAAATCCTTGCTACTATCAATGCCACAAGGTTGTCCTTGATTTATTAGATTTCTAACGGTGTTGCCAAGAAACATGATTAAAGGCTTTAGTACCAGTATATATACAATGTGCCATTTACTATTAAAATTTTAGCGAAGAAAGGTGTCTACCCATGCTTTTGTGTCCTAGAGCATGAGGGGGACATTAAACACCCAATTGTACTATTTATTATTCTTGCATAAGTTAAATATAGGAAAGCATGATAAGTTATGTTCTAATTTGTCATGGACTTTATTTGCCTAAGTTTCTAAAGTTCACTTTAGAAACAACTTAAGTTGTCTCATCAGATTAAGCCCCAACCGTTGATCTTGAGATAAGTTAGATCTGATCTTAGTCATTCATTTAGAGGCTAGATCTAATCTCAACCATCAATCACTTTGGAGATCTAGGGTCAGGCCTAAGAGGGTAAATTCAAGAGTACAATAAAGAGAGGGTGAGGGCACAAGTTATTCACAAAACTGTGTTGTGATCATCTCAGTGATTGAGAAAGAAAGGAGGGGGCACAAGGGTTTCTTGTGAGCCAAATTTTTCTGTAGAGATTTATGAGGACAAGGCAACAATTTTCTAAGGACAATGAGGGTTTGGAGAGGCTTAACAGAGGGTTGATCAGTTGTTTGAAGGAGCCTATTCATCTGTGGAGTGAATCCTTGATGAAGGAGAGTCTTGGGAAGCCATACAGCACACCTAGGAAGGTTTCCTATTGGCTGTAAATTTCCAAGTCTGATTTGTGAGTTGTAATTTGTATTATTGTTGCTGTAAATTGTCTAAAGAAGAGAAGAATAAAGCCCTCCTTTGTTGGTTTTCCCCGAAGTTGGGGTTTCCAGGGTACATCTTGTGTTCCTGTGTTGTTTGACTATTAATTTCCATTGTGCATGAATTTACTCAGCTAGTGTAATCATTGTATAGATCAGAATTTTTATTTCTACAGTAAGATTAAATTTTCTAGGAATAATCTATTGTGCTTGATTATCATATTGCTTGGTTCAAAAAGTTTTACATTTACGAGGATAGGTATTAGCTACAACATCTTGAAATGATAAATCTAGGTACGAGGAGACACAATCGTACGGCTAAATCAAATTAGATGTGAATTTAAAAAAAAATACAAATTGAACATTTGTCTACATCATAATATGTTGCATCAATGAAAGATAGGTAAGCCCAACAAAAGTCTACACTATTGTCTATTACGAAGACAGTATTTGAGTTACAAAACTTTGCATCAATAATTGCATCATTTCGTTCAGGTTCAAATACTCTCCTAGAAATCATCTCCCACCAATTTTTTGAGAATCATTTGTAATGGGACGTGGATAAGTGAGGGCATATTTGTAGTGTACTTAACTCCAAAACTTTGGATCAATCACACAAAATGTAGTACAAAACTCAAGAACACAAAAGAAAAAGAGATAAAAATAGAGACTTGTGTTCACTTGCATCTTCAAGGGGGTAACCTCCAAGAGCAGTGCTCCAAACGCAATAACAATTCTTGACAAAACAATACTTAATGTTTTACCGAATATATAGCTATCTATAGAGAAACTTAACTATCTATGGGCATTGGTTTGACTAAAATATGTGCACTATGTCAAAAGATATCCAATCTGTAAAATTCACTGACATCACCGAAAAAAACCCTAAAAATTGCAGATTTTGAATCAACGATGTACAAGGTGAGATGAAATGGAGTCTACGGCACCAGTGATATGAGCCTACCCTAGTCCATTGGAACCAGAAACTTAAATAAAATATAAAAGAAGTCTAATCTAAAAACCTAGAAAGCCAACACGAAAGATGAAGATGTGATCCAACAAAGAGATGTACAATGTGAGCGGTTCTCTAGTCTATGGCACCAGTTGCATTAGCCTACCCTAGCCCATTGGAAAAATTGCCCAAGAATAATCAACACAATGATTTTGAATATGTTTTGACAACTAATCAAGGGAAAATTTACCCAAGAATAATCAAGAGGATGATTTTGAATATGTGTTGACAACTAATCAGGAGAAGACATTGCAGATTAAGTCGTCACCAACAAGTTGATGAGAAAGGATTATGAAGATGATTAAATACTAGATACAGGGGCTACTCAACATAGGTACTACAAAAAAAGAATAATTTTGGACATATCAAGATAAAAATGCAATCCAACTTATTTGACAGATGACACAACCCATACTCCTCAAGCTAAAGGCTCTATCGATTTCCCACATATCCACTCTGTGATATTCCTACGCAACCCTAGATTCAAGTTACCTTTTCACCCCCCTCATCCTTCTTATTCGTAGATTCGTAGATAGGGACATGATGTTTGAATCTGTAAGGATCGAAACAATAGCCTCATGAGGATTAAAAATCCCACTTCGTTTTTATAGAGGTGGTACTCCTCTATGGATCTGAAAAGTACTCTTGACAATCTTGGGACAGTCGATATATATAAATGGGAATTGTAAACAAATCCCAAATCTTTATCACTCAAGAAAATGAAAAGAAGTAAGAAATACACACATTAAGGATTCTTGTGAAATGGCCCAGGAATCTTTGTTCACAACAATTCCAAAAAAATAAATTATATAACAAGATACAAAAAATAATTAAATGATCCCCACATCAATCATAGTTTTAAGACATATTTTTTATCACATTCAAAAGGAAAAGAACATACGCCCCACAAATAAGAGAATTTAAATTAAAATCTAAAATTGAATTTGATAACTTAATTTCAAATATCTTATACTAAAAAGCTTGGAGTTACAAGATACAATCAAAAATTAACCCCAAAAAAGTTCACTATGATTTTCTCAAAAAATATAATGTCTTTTACAATTTTTATAATGCCTAAATGGACTAGGATTGAGGCTCCCGTGGACCAAATTAAAGATATATTGATCTCTACAACCATGTGGTCTACATATGTTTTCCTTCGGCATGGTCACATCACATCATTCACCCGATACATAAATTGAGCCCCAGCTCGAATCCCAACAAGTACAGGTCGATCATGGTGGGCCATACATTCTCAAAGCTCTATGCTACAATTCTCCATATGATGCTCTCTAGTGAGCTTGTGCGAAGACACCTCAGAGCTAGCGGACAGGCAGTAATCAAACCCGCTCATTAGACCATCGATCAAATCTTTCCCCTTCGGGGCATCATTGAGGAGGCATGGCATCGACCCTAGAAAGTTTATTGCTAATTTGTTGACTTTTCAAAGGCTTTCAATTCCATCCCGAGAGAAGCATTGTTTCAAAGGCACTGAGACATTGGAATCTCCCCAACCCTACTAACTACCATCATGCATCTATATGAGTCAGTTCTTGGTCTTCTCCACACAGTTCAAGAGATATCAGATTTCATCAGGACTACTATTTGGGTAAAACAGGGTTGTCCCTTGTCCCCCAAATTGTTTGGAATTTATATTGATGAGTTAAAGGCCTTTCTTCACGAACATATCCAGGGCAACGAAGGGTGCCTCCTCCACTAAGTTCTAATATCCATCTTGCTTTTCCATGATGTTGTGGTCCTCCAATCCTTGTCTATGAAGAAATTATTGAGACAGTTGGATGCCTTAGCTTTATTTTGTGACCTTCGACAATTGATCAACCTGGGTAAAACCAAGGTCATGATCTTCAATAGATCAAAGAAGTCCATAGGGCTTCATTTCTTTTTCAGAGGGACGGAGATTGAGATCACCAGCACATACAAATACTTGGGAGTACAATTCTCTGGACCTCGCTTCAGTTTGCGACCGGTCCTCCAACCTCGGATCACCAAGGGCTACGGATCTTTATCCCTTCTCGAGAGACAGTGTTTACGTCACCACTTTCAGGACATCTCATGATTCATCCAAGATGTCCCTCATGGACTCCATTATCCAAACCATGATCCTTTATGGCTCAAAGATTTGGGGGGCTTCATCACTAGAGTTTAATTGGGCCTCAGTTGAGAGAGTCCAGACCCTTCTCCTCCGACACATCATTAGATGCATGCAAACATGTCCTCAGCATATCATCCTAGCAGAGTTTGGAGCTCTTCGATTCCGACTTGAGACTTTGTTCGAACTCGTGTTTCTTCTGCATCATATCCAGAGCTTTGAGGGCTCGGCGAAGTGGCGAGACTGGTCCCATACTCGACATACTACTTGTCTAAGACCATTGCCCTCTCTATCTCATCAAGTTGAGCAACATGTTCGTTCAAAAGGGTTTCAAATCTTTTAGAGTCAGTGGGCATTCAGAAAGATCGTCTTCCTCCGTTCAGATATTCTTTGGACGCACCTAGCATGACATTTATCAAGGATGACATTTATAGGTAGTTTATCCAGATCACTTGGGTTAACCATCCTGGTGGGTTACACCCAAAGATGGCCTTTTATGCAAAGCACTTCTTGGGGCTTAGGGACGGGTTTATCATTTGACCACATTATACACTCCACCACTAGACGCACACTCTCTCAATTTTGCTAGGCTAGTTCACAGTGGGATCCCATAGACTTTGAGTTCAGACAAACACCGGATCGATCGACCAAACAAGATTTGTCAACTATGCCAACTACAAGAGGTCGAGAATGAGGAGCATTTCATCTTCCCCTTCCCCATCTACTATGAGATCAGGGGGTGGTTTCACTGCTTATCTAGAGGGGCTCAGACCCCCACTGGCATAACTTTATACATATAGGATGCCCTCAAGTTCCAAGCCCATGCTCTTCAACCTCATACGAGACCAGACACTATTCAATGTATCACCTCCTTCACAGTGCTACCTTCTAGTAAGGGCACTAAGGGACAAACCGCCAATAGCACAACTCTAGAATCCAGATTAATGGGAACCTGTGGGACCTTCCTTCGTCCCACGAGATCTCAGCAACAGGACTAGACCAGATCTCTTCTCAGGAGACCGATGAGATACCCCAGGCCCCGTCTAGGTATTACCTCTTCCAATGAGCAGCGTG
>JZKD02S1673613.1:117835-150100 GCA_000966675.3 Picea glauca
TTTTGATAAGTCATAGCCAACAATTAGACATAAATTTCAGCAATAATAGGTGTTTTATTGTTGATAAGAATAGAAAAAGGATGGTTGCTATCGGTGTGAAAAAACAAGGTTTATTCCAATTGCTAGAAGTCTAGAATGCAAGGATATTTCACCAAAAAGTTGGTTGTAAATTTACTGAAAACTCAGCCATTTTGCCTAGGCTAGATAGGTGTCCAATGAGATAGAACTCAAGAAATGAAGCCTTAGATGAAATTGCTACTATACATGTATTATTCATTATTGTTGTAATTCATGGGATGAAGACCCTCAAGGAGGGTTAAGATAAAGTGGTAAAGAAGAAGACCCTCGAGAAGGTTGACTATCATGGTGCCTCCTCAATAAAGCTATGATGGAGAACCAAGATGTAGACGGAGTGATTTCCTTAAACAAGCCAAGTTCTATGTCAATGATAGAAATGTTGACTATTCAACCAACATTGCTTCTCATACGCCTAGTGAGTCAATGGTCAAACAAAAGGATGGTGACATAAATTGTACTTCATCAACATTGTCGAAAACAATTCAATTCCAGTGGTTATTTTTATGATCTCATCTTGCGGACTACAAATATCGTGCTTGTGCAAAGACTTCATCATTTTGGATCTTCAACAAGTATGTAAAATGACTATCACGGGAGGGTGTTGTAAATAATGGTCATATTTAGAACTTGGGACTTAGACAAATAATAAATGCCCACTAATGAAGTGATGTATAATGGGGCATTCAATGTAGTCATTAATGTACTCATTAATAAATGTCTTTGTAAGTTACATAACGTACTCCTCTCTTCTACTATATAGTGAGGCTTTGCATCATCTAATGAATATATGAATCCACTCTTTCTAATAATTGTGTCTTCCTATCCACACTTGTGGGTGCAATTCTCACATGTTCAACATTTTCAAAGATTATGAATATGCTTCTACCCACTGAAAAACAAGATGACATGGATTTTCGACAAATACAACAAGTCATGCCTAATCTTTATTTAGGAAAAATGCTCATTAACTTCTTTCAATTTTATCTCTAATAGTGTGTTCGAGTTTTAAATTTATATTTCTGTGTTTTAAATAATATTTATCATATTTAGTTTAAAGATTTTTTCAAAACATTCATTTCTAAAACAATACACTATAAACTCGGATTGGGTGACAAACAAATATGAGGTAATCTCCAATAACGGCATATGTGACCCTCATAGGGCGTCACCTATAGCAATTAATACAAGCAATAAAAGCCAAAACATGCATATCATTCAGGTAATTAAGAGTCTTATGCATCCTCATCCTTCTTATGAGGAGGATTTACCCTCCCGCAGCACGAATATAGGTCCACATAACTCTATAATCATGTTTTCTCAATGGTTTTCATATCCTCTGAATCGTCGACAAATCGCCCTTCATCGTGACAGGATTTGGCTTGCAAGGATGAAAGGTAACCTCACTTTCTCTCTTGGTTTACAATTCGCTTCTCCACCTCTTTTGGTCTCCAAGTTTGTTAAGCCTTTGCATCGTCATCTCCTTCCTTCAAATCTTGCTTCCCCCTTTTCATGCTCACCTCCCCCTGAATAGCCTCTCCTTCTTAAATCTCTGCACACCTCCAAGATCATGACCCCTCCAGCCCCTATGGACAATTGTATTCTCGTCATGATTTGGGAGATCCTTGAGTGACAAAATGATCATCATCTTCCGGAGAAGGGCAACCAAAATACCCAAAATTTTGATGAGACACGCAGCCAAAATCCCCTAAATGTAGGCATAGTGACCTGCACTCGATGGTTAGACGGCCCAAAAAGCGCAAGGCCCCTATGTAGTTAGAAAGTGAGGACTCCATTAATGAAGAGACAAACGAAAGGCCCTTCAAGAGAGGCATCCCAGCTCCATTCAAGGAGTACAAGCAAAAAATATCAATCTTTTCCAACTTGCACTCTAATGTTGCCTTCTCCAAGGTAATTGGTCTAGATGAGGAAGCTTAGGTCAAAGTCAAAGGTAAGAAAAAAAAGGATCCCCTCATCTCTAATTTTCTCGTACGAAACACCTTAGGCACAATGTGGTACATCCATTCCTATGTTGCCTCAAGCCTGCATGCCAAAAAGCAATTCAGAAATCCTAACACAGACCACTTGGTTTATCTTGAAAGAACCCTCACCCCATTCTCTAAGGAAATCCTCCGGCAGAATCAAGAGCTAGTACAGATGAAGGGGATGCTGCTCAAGATCGTACAATACAAAGATACGCTTGGCCCTGAAACCAGGGCTAAAATTTTCTTTTCAGTTTTTGGAGACCTATGTATTGGGCATTGCTTCTTTTTATGACTCTTATCTCTGATATGTTATTACTCTGGTTATTGCACCTCTCTTTTGTACCTGTTTTTAAGACTCTATCTTTAAGACTACGTACCCCTGTTTCATACACTGGAGGCCCCTGAGACACTTTCATGCCTTGTCCACTCAGGCATTTTGTAAGTTTTTTTACCTTTGCCTGTTTCAAAAAACTCTTCGTACAAATCCAAAAAAAAGGTACACTGTAAAAAGAATTGTCATTCTATCTTACTTAGCTTGAATGACCATTATTTATTTTACTACAAAAAAAATAGCTTTTTTACAACTCCTCGAAAGCATGTTCCTCTTACTAATCTGCTACAGAAAGATATAATATTTGTAGATGAACCACTGCAGTGCAATGAGCTTAGGCAATAATTGTTTTCTTTTTCACAGGCCAGAATAAAAGCTAAAGATTTAGGCTTCCTCCGCATCTTGACTGAACAATGCATGTCACTCACTGATAACAAATAAAATCAACTAAAATAAAATCGCCCAAAATCATACTAAACCTTAAAGTACAAGAATTCCGGAAGAGGAACTTTGTGAATACTACAACTAAAAATTTATTTATGTGCCTAGAGAGGCAGGATAAAAGGGACATGCTACATACGTGTAAACAAATCCATTGGAGTCCGCTGCAACTGCAAGCATATCAGACAAAGTAATGTCCAATGTTAGCTAGGACATGAATCCCCATAAACTCATAGTATTTGTTGCCGTTAATTTCAAGTTTTGAAAAAAATAATCTTATAAGATGTGTTAGAAAGTAAAAGCAACAGAAAACAAATGATGTCCATCTCTTACTTAATATTGCTCACTGACCTGTGTGATTGTTACCACATGCAACCTTAGTGATTGTTTTTGCTGATAAGGCAGCAATTGCTCGAGGACGAGGTTGTGCTTCATAGGCCAGTTTTACTGTACCCTCTTTTGCATTGTACTACACAAACAACAAGTCTTTACATTAATTCAACGGGTCTCCAAAACTTCTTAGCTGCGTCAGCAACAAGGCATACATCTAATAATATTACAGCATGGAATGCCAAATATACCTCATTGTCTGTTCCATGACCGAGCTGACCGTATTGCGGAAGACCTGCAGTCCTGCAAGGCACCAAATTGAATATTTCTTGGTCAGAAAACACAAACAAAATAGAAGAAACTGCAATCGTCAATTCGTCAATTCACCAAATCTTATAATCTTGCCTAAAGTAAACATGAATGCTGATTCTTCACATTCAAACAAGGAAAGTGTTCCATATACAAAGAAGTACAATTCCAAACTCCTTACAAAATAGTAGAGCCTTGTACATTGGATAGCCACACCGTGAAATCAGCTCCACAGACGGCATTTGTTACGTCTGATACAAGACACTGTACTGGAGAACTCTCCACCTCTGAGCACAATGATCCACCACATCAAAATACATTCAACAAGATATAGGAAAAAGATGCAAAATTCAAAATGGACAACTATTTCAAGGAATTTTAAAAAGAAATAAGATTAAAACATAGGCATGGATTTAAATTTCAGAACAAAAATTAATGTTTTCCGAAAGTTTAAACAAAGACTAAAGCCACATTAAAACATTAAAAAAATTCAAATTACACACTAATAAGTATTGACAATATAATTCTGTTAATATGAACATCACACACTCAACAACCATGGAAACAGCGTTAAAAATTGATGTACATTGTAATTGAGTCAGGATGAAACTTATAGAATATGACAATCAAAAGAGAGGAATAACTCACAATAAGTTCTTTATGGTAACTCTCCAAAACATACCACAAAAGTTTAAAAATATTTGCACACTCACCGTTTCTTGTGGATCCAGAACCTATTTGCCCATGTTTGTTCCAGCCAAATGCAAAAGAAATCCGATCCTCTGTCACTACAACTGTATGCTGCCTTCCACCTCCTGCTTTTACGATTCTATGGCTGAATTCAAGTGTTGTCACACCAACCATTAAATTGGAAACCTTTCATAAAACAATAATATTAAAGTCACAAAACAATTGAGTGAGACAATTTTTCCCATGTGCAGCAATGACAAGTGGTAATGATTGAAATTGCACACTGTTAGCTTTTTAGCTCGGGAGGTACTCCGCATATGTGTCTTGTATGTGGAAGTTACCATGTACCTACACTACTAGACACTTCATTTTGTAATTGGTTTTTATAAAGTTGTGATAAAGTGGTTCTTTTATTAAAGTGACCTTTTAATAAAGTATACATTCTAATATTAAAGTGACTTTATTTCATAAAGTGCACTTATGTTGTAAAGTGAAAATGTACTTAAATATTTTAAGTTATTTATTTTGCAGGGAATGAATCATGGCTGTTGATCTTGTAAAGGCAAAATTAAATCTAGGGTTGGAGAAGATGAAGTGTCATTTTCGGATTATAAGAGAATGCATTGGGTAGTGTGCAAGACACAAGGAGAGGAAGTCGAGAGATATTTTTCTGAGTAAGCTTGGAGAGGAGATTTCGGGCAGTAGGCTGGGAGCTTTTCCCAACAGAAAGTGGGCACAAATCCAAAGGATAATTGCAGTGAGGAAGTGCTGTAACTTTCTGCTGATAAACAGGCCGTACTGTACGGATCCGTACAGTCCATACAACAGTGAGAAAGGCACAGATTTCAAGGCAGCATTGCTGCACGGATTTTGGGTCAATTTTCTGGTGTTTCTGTTAGTGATTTCGACAGTTTACTGTAGCTGTCCATACAGTTCTAGTGTGGCACAATTTTCTAAGTGCTGTTCAGCTGGGCCGTACAGCTTCTTTGGCATGGATTCCAAGACAACAAAATTCGGGACTCTTTAAGTGTGCTGTAGCTTTCTGCTGATAAACAGGCCGTACTGTACTGACCCGTACAGTCCATACAACAGTGAGAATGGCACAGATTTCGAGGCAGCATTGCTGCACAGATTTTGGGTCAATTTTCTGGTGTTTCTGTTGGTGTTTTGGACAGTTTAATGTAGCTGTCCATACAGTTCTGGTGTGGCACAATTTTCTAAGTGCTGTTCAGCTGGGCCGTACGGCTTCTTTGGCATGGATTGCAAGACAACAAAGTTCGAGACTCTTTTAGTGTGCTGTAAGTGGTTTTTCTCTTGCTGGAAATGTATTTCTGCTGCTGATATTTTATCTCCTGAAGCTGAATAATATATGTCTCATTGGGTTTCCCCACATTGGGGTTTTCCCTGGCATTTGCTTAAATTTCTGTGTTATTCATGGTTGGATGAATGCTGTTCATTGTGTTTATTCCGCTGCATAATTACTTAGCAATGTGTATTTCTGCTCAAGATAATTTCTGAATGTGGGTTTAGACATATGAGAGTTCATAGAAGTCAGTTATCTCTCAGTTGCTAAGTCTATGACAGAATATTTGCTTGCTGATTTTGTCATTTAAATTTCTACACACACATAATCTAAATTAAAAAGGCTTGTGCAAAAGCAAATAATATCTTCGTCTGTAGCATTCAAGCTAAAAATATATATCAAAATCCATCTTAGCCATTTCACACATTCAAAACCTTATGTCAGGACTCAGCACTCAAAACACATGATTTTCCTAGGGGGAAAGATTGTCTCAAGACTATGTGTATCACAAGACAACAAACCTGCCTCACCAAAAGTTAATTTGTAGATATATTGTGTACAATACTTAAGTGAAAACCTAGCATGCCGAAGCTTGGTCCACACAAACAAGAGCTATGTTTTAAAGGTACAACACAAAATTTGCTACACATTCGATCAAGATATGTATTAATCAAACCTCTAATTCCAATAAGCATTATAAGGATACAGATCATGCTCAGTGCTTAAAGCCATAAGCTTAGTAAGCCGGCAAGGGCAGCCACAGAAGAGACAAGGAAGTAAGAAGAACCCTATTCCTATGGCCAACCCTCGGTACACAAGACGTTACACCTATGCATTGGCAAAGGTATTGGACCTTTTCAAAGAAGCTTGCAACCCTAAAAGGATTAGAACATATACAACATGTTTAGATGTGGAGTTTACCAGGGAAGAGCCATCCTGCATATTTCCATTATTGCCTATCTAGTCCATGTTGCCATCAGCCAATATGATCAGGAGCACCAGACAATCAGGCAAGTGCAGGTAATGTGTGCCTGTCCAATCCTTTAATCAGAACAATATTATAACTCCCAAAGTCAGACAAGGAATACTTTATTTAAGTTGCTGCCCACATCAGAAGAATCCAAAAAAAATTGGATATGACAAGGCTTGTTCAGCTGATAGAGTGCAACAAGTGCCTCCCATTACTTCCAACCTACAAGATACAAAATTTTAAGCACTCCAAGCACAAGGTTATTGATATGATATCCAGCGCGCATGGCCAAAACTCTTCAGAAAAAGTCTCAGTTCATTGGATATACTTGCTGGACAAGACAAAGGAGAAAGGACAAACTGTAGACTACAGTCAGCGAGTTGTTGAGAACCCCAATGGTCACCTCTCCATTTAAAAATCAGATAACTCTTTTTCAGTTTTAAATGCACTCCTATCTGTTCTAGATCCTCAGTAAGCTTTCGAGGCCCATCCACTTATATTATCCAACATTATGGCCTTCCAAAAATGATAGAAGTTGTAAGACCATAGAGGACCCTGTATCCAAGATTATTTTAGTCATCTTAGACCCGCCCCTCATTGGTTTTTTTCATAGCATGAAAACTGCCTTACACCCCATCGGCAATTTCTTTGACGGACCAAGCTTTCCTTGTTTTAGGCCATATGGGTTTTATGGAGTTCCTGCAGTATTGCCTTATTAGGCCAGGGATAAGTTGATATAAACCTCATCCAAAGACGTAGACAAATCAAGTTGAGTGACACCCATTGAAGTGACAATAAGCACAAAGTTAATCATTTACACCAACAAGCTAAAATGTGAAAAGGAGGGAATTTTGAACCATGCAAGATTAACAATTATGTCAATAAGATAAGTTTATTAATGTAAACAAATGACCACAATAAATATGTCAATGTGACTCAATAGCACAACCATTGAAAGTACACATAGTGGGAGTGCAAAAGCAGCAATTTTAGCTATTCTATCAAAAGCAGAAAAGGAACTAAGTACCTAACCAAAACAAGCAGAAAACAAGTGCAAAAACAATACCAAGACAAGCATAAAGAGATGTCATGGACTGATGAAACTAAAAACTAAGGATGACTGAGTGGAGAGAGAGAGCCTCAACCAAGTCATTCACCACAAATGGGCTAGTTCACTATCTGATAATATCGTTTGGACAAAACGCGAGGTCAAGAAGGGTTGCCTACGTAATCCTCAAAGTAGCCTTGGATCGAATTGGTCCATCACTCCTAAAATCCAGGTCAAGGGAGAATCTCTAAATGGAAGACTAGTTGCTCAAATAGACCTGGAGAGTAGCACTCTATGCAATGTAAGGCAATCTTGCTTGATGGCACAATTAAGCCAATTCATCTCGATGATCCAAATCACATATAGAGAAGAAGCATGTTGATTAACAAAACTTGGCATACAAGCATGTCAACAGCTAGGAGGATACGTTGCCAAAAATCCTTATCTCCTGGTAGAGAATATATCCTATTAGCCACAATGCCACATGAATGACTTTGCACAACTACTTGTGGCCTAACACGAGGATTTTTTTAGTTTAAATTTAAAGAATAATTTCATTATGTTACAAATATTTCTCATGGCCCGTGGATCTATCATAAAACCCTATTGGTTCTACCCACTGGATGAGCACTTCTGCACTGACCACAATGCCCGATTATGTTGTCCATCTTGTGTCGAAGACCCAAGCCTACACATGTAGTTCTTGAATTTTTTGGACTGAACCTCAATACACATAGGGAGCTTTCTCTACCATAAACCACGCTAGTTCTTCGAGCCTAGGTGCCAAAAGTGTTGATTTTTCAATGTGTTAGGTTAAGCAAGCCTAGGTGCCAAAAGTGTTGATTTTTCAATGTGTTAGGTTAAGCATGAGGTTCATTCCATTTTTTATCATTTAACCATAACCATAAATGTTGTAGGAACCAAGATCACAAGAAGAAGCACCATGCATAAGAACACAAGATGTATCGTGGGAAACCCTTCTCAACAAGGGAAGAAAACCCAACAAAATCCTTTGCTATATTCTTCAAGAGAAAGACCTTCACAGTGAAGATAAACCCTAGCACACAAGAGGGTGCTTCAAACCCTAGAACTCTAGCACCCAAGAGAGGTGCACACCTTTTCCCAAAGAAGTGTACTCGCTGAAATTTCCAAACTCACATGAAGGATATGATTCCAGAATGGGGAATCTTTCTTTACTTATATTAGACTTGTCCTATCAATTGAAGTGTCTATTGGCTCAATAGGGTCGACTTCTCTAAGTCACAATATAATAATAATAATTATTATTATTATTATTATTATTATTATTATTATAATTAATATTATCCAAATTAATTATCTTTTACATTTATTATTAATCGCATTAAGGGAGGGTCGACCTATACCCTTTACATAACAATTAGGGTTAGAGGCAGGTCTGACTCTTGAACAATATATAGCAAAGGATCTGGTACACCCACTAGTGCTCATCCACTAGGAGCACATCCATGGGGATGTCATATCTCTAGTTCACTACATTACACAGAAGAACCAGATCTTCACACATTCACCTGTGCTCGTCCACAGGCACGTCCACTCTACAGATCTTCTTTCCCACTGGCTCACACAGGAGAATCATCTGGAGTCTTCTCATCAACTCTGCTGCTTAGAGGAGGCTAATACATCATCTACATTTTTGTTCAAGTGACAATGCACCCAACACTTTGGGATTTCACACGTTCACCTTGTGCTCAGCCAAAGGCACGTCTAACTCAACAGATCGCCTTTCCCACTAGATAATCATCTGGAGTTCTTCTCAACTCTATGAATGGAGGAGGTCATCTCTACGTTCCTAGCTCTGTCTCGAGCAGGAACCACGTACCCTTCTTAGGGGCTTTCTCTCAGGTTTGTAAGATGAGAGAAAGATTCACATAGCTGCAATGATCCACATCTCACAGGTTTCTTAGTTGGAGAATGTCTCACATAGCTGCAATCATCAACAAAAAGCTCATCCAGTGGTTCTACCCATTGGATGAGCACTTCTACATTGACCACAATGCTCAATTATGTTGTCCAACTTGTGTCAAAGACCCAAGCCTCCCCACGTAGTTCTTGAATTTTTTGGACTGAACCTCAATACCCATAGGGAGCTTTCTTTACCATAAACAACGCTAGTTCTTCAAGCCTAGGTCCCAAAAGCAAGTTTGTGGTAAGGATAATTTCTCTTAAGACTTGACAGAGTTGTATATACTCAACTCGGGGTAGGGTTTTAAGATAGACCATGCGGTATACGAATCTACTGAATTATTGTTTCAGATGTGGAAACCCTAATAATAATATTCAAGATTGTTTGATTATGGCCAAACCTAACTCCCTACCTCCATAAGTTAATCATACACCCTAAATGCTCTCTTATGGATTCAAGAACTTTGAATGCACTGAAAGCAACCTCCACAGCTACCAAAAGCTAAATGGATAGAGGGTTAGCCTAAAGAAAAACTACGACCTCGAAGGCAAGGAAAGAGACATATTACATCGTCATTCAATTAGACACAAAGGCCGAGGAATATTTGAAGCATCTCAAAATTGGTGACACTAGAAAACATGATTCAATTTGGGAGGACAAAAATCATGACTTTGCTAAAAAATCATTTCGTACATTGGAAGGTTGAAAGATGAACATGGGATAGAGTAACTCATTATTAATTCTCAATCATGGAAGAGTCCTCAAATATCAAGAGGCTTACAAACCGAATTTGTGGAAAATCCAACGGATAGCACAATTATAATAGACATTAAATGTGTTATAGCAACAAATACAATGACAAATTGAAAGCACAAACAATGAAACCATAAATGCTTATTTGCATCCAAACTTTTCACAACCCCTCTTTTGTTTTCACTTTTCACTTATATATTTAAGAAATATTATACACATACACGCACACACGTAGGTGGACTTTGGAGCTATAAAACTACGAGGATGGTCCCTACGGTTTTATCCTAATTGTTTTTTTGTTTTGCCATCAAGCTTCCTACGACCATATGCTTTGTTGCTAGGATCTTTCCGCCATCGCCCTCTCTATTGTTGGTATTTCTGGGTAGTTTATTGTGACCCATATGTAGGTTGAGCTATATCGAAGCTCCCCAAAAGCATTTTCGAATATACCCCCTAGATTCATCAATGTTGGAGGTTTTGTCTTGGCTCTTTGCCTTTTGGGTGTTAAGGGTGGGCAGTTTCTACAATTGTTGGCGACAAAGATGTTTCCTTCATTTCCTCAATAGAATTGAAGGTTATTCAAGTTTGGCGACTTGTTTTTCGACGGTGAGTGGTGGGTTGGATTATGCACCACTTAGCACCACAAGGCAAGCAAATCAGCTCAAGTCATCTTCTTCATCCACTCATTCAAATTCATCACTACACTTCACAAACAAGCAAGACTTGTTCACAAAGTACATTGCATGTTCCTCGAAGAATTCAGTAATCTTTGTTGGTTAGGCAAAAGTACATAGTAGTTGGCAAAAGGAATGTGCAAACTTCCTTTCGAGAAATAACTAATTCCTTTTCTCAGTCAGTTTTACCTCTGAGGGATGGAGCTTAATCTACTTTAAGTGAGTTAGACTATGAGGCATTGGCCACATCTAAATGTCAATTTTAGCAATCACAAATGCTATATAAGTGACTAGGCAACCAAGAAGACTATTGCTTTTCGTGTGGAGGATCATGGACTGTTCAAATTGGTTGATATTGGACAATTAAAGAACTATGCTTTGGCAGCCAAGATTGCATCTGACATCTCTACACTTTTGCATCAACAATATAGGCAACTTAACTTGACCTACCTCTCTTAGTTGGTTCAAGAGAATCTGGAGAACTTTAGAATATTAAGTTCCTGTGTTCAAGAGTGCCATGGACTGCTCAACCGCTAAGGCATGGTTGGAGAGCAAGGCGATGTGCTTCGCGGTTACGAACTCTAGCACGAAGGTCCACATGGCGGCCTTCAGCTAAAGGGGAGCGCTCTTCTATGGTGGAAGACGCTCTTACATCAGCTAAACATGGTCGTCAAAGCGGTGTTATGAGAACGGTTCGTGGAGCGGTTCCAGGAGAAGTAAATGTCAAAGGAACTCATTGAGCACCAGCTCAATGAGTCCAGCCGCCTTACGACAGGATGGTCGTATGGTGCCAGATTAGGATACCAGAATTATGGAGCTACTCCGGTGTGCCCCACATCTGAACATGGAGAAGCTAAAGGTCAGCAAGTTGGTGTCAGCCTTAACTCCAGCCATCGTGTGAAGGCAAGGATCTAAATGCCTCGGACGTTGCACGATGCAGTCCAGTAGGCCTCTTAGATAAAGAAGAATTGACCGCGAGAGTCAGGGAGGGACTCCTACAAGACCGTCTGGACTCACGACCTCTAGTGCGCAACAGCATTAGACACCAACCAAACAAGACATCTTGGTATCAAGATATGTCTATAGAACCCTTGTTCACGACACCATGACTACGAGTTGCTCAACAGAAGACCCCTACAGGGGACCGCCGCCAACAGCCGTAGTTAGGCGGGTCAGCAAAACAGACCAAGATCTTAGGCTGCTAGGTCAACAACTTCTACTTCTGGGCCAACAGTACTAGGCCGGAGATGCGTGTTGGACATGTGGAGAGCCACATTACCAACAATATTGTCCGGTTGAGAGGACCAGAGCGGTCGGGTCAAAAGGACACACTACAGTTGGAGATTAGGACATGGCCCATCGGATTCTTACAGCAGTGAATAATCACCAGGTTGAGCACCGGTCCACTATGCTCGACACGTCGGGTACCATCGCCAACCAAACTTTAGTTTTTATTAGATCCCGATGCTACAAAGAGTTCTATTTCTAGCACTACGCTGAAGGGATTTAGGTAAAGGCATTGAATCGGACGAGTTTAGATTGTCGAAATGGCTTTGGATGCTAACCGGATGGTTGATGAAAGGGGTATGAATTGTCGCTTTAACCTGGGGATTAGGTAACAAAGTCCGACCTACGTCACGATCCTAAGATCTTCTGACTACATGATCAGTAGGGACTGGTGGGATTCGCATGATGCGATATTCAACAATAAGATGAAGCAGTTGAGTTGGATTGATGATGATGAACGGAGACGTGTGATTGTAAGAAGGAACCAGGGAGTATCCCTAAGGTTCATCTCTTCCCTACAACTTTGGAAGAGCATGCGCAAGAGATGAAAGTTATATGTGATCCTTGCGTTGAATGGAAAGGGCGTGGCGAAGGGACTAGAAAATCTTCCGGTAGTACGAGAATTTGCGGTCGTGATTCCCAAAAGAATTGCCAGGTGCGTCGCCCGAAGCCAAGATGGAATTTACGATTGACTTAAAATATGGAACTAAATCGATAGCAGGAACACCTTATCGAATGTCAACCCCTGAGATACAGGAGATGAAAACGCAACTGAGGGAGTTGTTGGACCTAGGATTTTACGTCCAAGTGTGTCACAACGGGGTGCGCCTATTATTCTCATACAAAAGAAGGATGGGTCGTGGAAGACTCTATGTGGACTACCATCTTTGAACAAGACAACATGCAGGAACCCGTATCTGTTTCCAAGTATAGACAATTTGCTTGATCAAATGAAAGGCGCAACAATGTATTCAATATTGATTGGAGATCAGGTTATCACTAGTTACGAATTAAAGAGGACTATATTCCTAATACCACTTTCAAAACACGATTCGAACACTACGAGTTTATTGTTTGGCCGTGGCAACGAACAAACACCCAGGGGAAATCTTGACCTTGATGAAAGGGGTGTTCCGCGAATACTTGGACAAGTTTGTTCAAGTATTCATTGATGAACATTTGCGCTTGGTACTAAAGTGTTTACGAGAGAATGAATTATGGGAAACTCTCAAAATGCTCTTTTTACCTATCAAGGAATTATTGTTTAAGGCATGTCATCTCTGGCGAAGGTATCGTTGTGGATCCAACGAAGGTAGAGGCTATCATTGAATGGCATGCGCCGACGTATGTCCCAAAAGTACGTAGCTTTAAGGGTTTAGCGGGATATTATCGACGGTTCGTCGAGGGTTTTATGTAGATAGCAAGTCTGATTATGGAGTTGCAGAAGAAAAATGAGACGTTTGTTGGGACTGAGAAATGCAAGGACACATTTCAAAGGCTCAAGGAGCAGTTGACGACAGCATCAATACTAAAAGTCCCTGAAATGGACGAGAACTTCTTAGTATGCACAGATGCATCCAAGGAAGGGTTAGGCGAAATCTTGATGTCATACGGTCAAGTGATCGCTTACATCTCGAGGAAGCTAAAAAGGCATGAGGAGAACTACGCGACGCATGATGTGGAATTGTTAGCCATCGTGTATGCCCTGAGAGTGTGGAGACACTACCTAATTGGACGGAATTTCAAACTAAAAAAGGACCATTGTGGTTTACGGCACATTTTTACGCAAAGCTACTTGAACGCGCGACAAGGGCATTGGTCAAAACTGCTTAGCGAGTACAAACAGAGTCGTTGATGCGTTGAATCAAAGACCACACATATTTTCGGTGATACCTCTTCAGACGAATCTACATGAAAAGATTCTAACTACAACGCGGCGACGACTAGTATAAGAGGTTAAGGAATTCTATTGGACAAGACACCATGTGGTACCAAAATTGAGGGATATACTGTGGACGACAACGGATCATTGAGATATAATAATCGGATTTACTTACCGCCAACAACAAACTGAGAAGTTTTGATCTTATACGAAGCTCATAGAGCAGTGTACATGGCTCATCCAGGAGTCATGAAGACGAGGACAGACCTTAAGCCCTTATTCTTCTGGAAGGGATAAAGGCAGACATCGTCAACTGCGTGGCGAGATGTCTAGAAGGTCGGCAAGTGAAAGTTGAACATAGACATCCGACCAGATTGTTACAACCAAACGCTATTCTGGAATCGAAATGGGGAAGGTCGATGGAATTCAATGGGGAAATTGTCGCTAATGAAAAGGAGGCGCGACTTGATTTTCATGATAGTTGACACTCTGACGAAGAGTTCACCTTTTGTCCATGTGTGTAGGATGCATCAAGCGCCAAGTATAGCTAGAGTTTGTATCAACAAGATTTTGAGACTCCCAGACGTACCAAAAGAATCATATCAGATAACGAAATCGGTGTTTGCAAGACGTTTTGGACGAGTTTCCCAAGAGGCCTTGGGAACACCACGAAACCTTAAGTACAACATGTCCTGAGATAGACAGGTTGACCGAAGGAACGAACCAAATTTGGAAGGTTGTGTTGCATATGTGTGTGTTGGACCAACAGAAACGTTGGGAATAGTTCTTGTCGTTGGTCGAGTTTGTGTTTGACAACAACCAACAAGGTACCGTTTAGATGGCACCGCTGAGTTTCTCTACGAGCAACCGTATCGGACGCCTTTGAGCTAGAATAGACTCAAGGATGGGGTCCTGGTAGGACCAGAAGCGATCCAAGAAATGGAAGAACAAGTCCAAACGATACAAAAGGGGATGGAAGAAGCACAAGATCGACAGAAGGGTTTGTCGAGGCGCATGGCGTCGACCATAATTATGAAGGGCCTAACGACTATCCATGCCTAATTCTTTGAGGCGTTGTGCGATGTTTATCTTGTATCTATGTGCGACTTTAGGTCAGTGATCCTATGCATGAGTTTGACTGACTTCTTGGCGGATGTTCGGCGAGGGTGTGCTCACGGCGGAGCCAATCCGCTTTCTGGACCGTCGCATTCAACAGTTACGACATCAAACTGTTAATCCGATCAAGGTCCAGTAGGAAAATTGCTCTGTAAGAGGGTCTGCATGGAGGACCGGATGAAGGTCCCGATAGAGGATTGGATGAAGGTCTAGACGAAGGACCGGATGAAGGTCCGGATTGAGGACTGGATTAAGGTCCGAATTGAAACCTAAATCGTTTTGCACAGGTTCAGGGGTTGGAATAAATTCCAGAACTCTTCCTTTGGATTCTTAACTAAGAAATGCAGCGTAACATCTAATTATCCATTAATTGCTACATCAGATTAGTCATTCTTAACTCCTTTAATGAATTTGAGAAAAGTAAATGCCCTCTTATTTATGGAAGAATAAGTTATGGTCTTCCTTGAATACCTGCAATGGATATGTAAATTGTTGAATTTTTATTGATTGCGTTATGCCGATTTTATTAGTTTTATGAGGGGTACATGATGAAGGGCAGCATGTTAAATTATTGTATTGTTTAAGCATTATTGATCTCCTTATAGTGCCTAGATGGATATGTAAAGTAACTTGATGTCATTACGTGGTGAGTGACAATTAATCTTCTTATGGATCCCTCAAATATGAATTTAGCATAGACTCATTGATTGTAATTACACTTATGAGTTTTAGCCCTTAGCTTTCTAATATTTATGTTCTTAGCAGATATTCCTTTATATGAAGTTGCATACTTGAGTTACACGAGATTTAGATTATTTATGCTCCTTGGGTTAATACTCTTTATGTAAAGGCCTCTTACTCATTTACACTCAATGTTGTTGGAAGATTTATTAAGTAGAGTAGTATATTATTTGCACTATGATGAACCATTGATGATTAGATAAGATTGATGAGCTAGTATGGATTGCAATTTATGTGGGGCTATGGGAATTAGACAACCCCTTGTTCCTCAGAACTGTCGCCAGCCTTGAGACCTTAAATGGATAAAATCTATTAGAACATGGGCTTGAGCGTTGCTTATGTATCACGAAGGCCCTAACCTTGTAGGGTAGGTTGGGCGGGTAGTATCTTATGTCATTTTATGATTAGCTTTATGATCCTTAAGTAGCGTTATGTTATCTTATATTATCTTTGACATTATCTGATGATTTTCCTTATGGGACGAATTGAGCGATTTATGATTCATGTTGTGATGCATCATTATTAAAAGAATGCATTTGTTATGGGTTGTTGTTTACTTTGTTAATGTGTCAATATATGTAGCATTATTCATTGCAATGTTGTGCCAGCGTATGTCGTATGTTGTATGTCGCTTTGGTTGTCGTAACGGAGGGATGTTTCATATTCCTCTTGATAGCTTTAGCCCATAGCTCAAATCGTAGCCACCTCGCTGAGAGCCCTCCTCACAGCCACCTCCCATCATACCCTACAATCCATAACGCCACCACTCAGCCACCCCCTGTGGTCCCTCCACAGTGTGACCAACTCTTCCCAACCAACAGCGAGCGAAAAGCTCAGTGGCCCTT
Source organism: Picea glauca (assembly GCA_000966675.3). Classification (NCBI taxonomy): domain Eukaryota; kingdom Viridiplantae; phylum Streptophyta; class Pinopsida; order Pinales; family Pinaceae; genus Picea; species Picea glauca. The sequence continues at coordinate 134,561 of JZKD02S1673613.1, forward strand.
ACTTTGCAAACCCCTTTGTGACCATTCATCTTGTGACCACCTTATCCAAGACCTCATACATGTTTGTCTCCATCCAGCATGGATCCGCATCCTCATCCAAGCCCCCACCCATAGCCACCTCCCAAAGAGCCCTCCTCATAGCCACCAACCCTCAACCCCTCCATCCCAGAGCTCCAAGCAACCACCTCCCTGCAACCCCTCCATAGCGCGATCAGCTCGTCCCAACCCACGACCAGCAAAAAGCTCCTCGACCGTACTCCACGATCCCCTCCATGACCATTCATCTTGTGGCCACCTTATCCAACACCTCACTTGCACATGTCCCCAGCCAACCAAGGTCCACATCCCTATCCAGGCCAACAACCACCACGAAATGTTCCCCCTCTGGTCTGCCCCCTGCTCCATACCCATAACTCCTCCCCTCTCCTCCTTTGCCCCTCCCTTCTCCCCCAGTCCCTTTAACATCACTACCCTCCTCACTATATTCCCCTTGCATGTTCTCTCAACACACCCTCCCCCCTCTCCCATCCCTCATTAGTCATTAAAGACCTCAAGGCCATCGTTCGAGATCCCCCTCCACCTCTAGGTATTCCTGACCTAGGTTTTCTAAATAATAGTCCCACTAGAGGCAGCTACAAGTCTTAGGTATTTAAGTAGGTTGTTGAAACGACAATGGATCTTTCCAGTGATCGTTAAACATGACCTTCAATGCTCTCGATAAACTTGATATCCTCTTTATCATTGAAACCCACGCGAGCCATGTCCAAACACTCCCAAGCATAGCAAGTTGTCATTATTTTTCCATTAGCGATAGGAAACCAAATTTCAAGTGGTGTCAAAGGTTTAGGTGAATTTAGTTGCCTAGAGAGGGACTATATAAAAAACATAAATATATAAAAAAAATATAAATAAAAATAATTAACGAATAACTAATAATTAATTACTAATGAAGAGACAGCTCATATGAAAGGTCATGTCTCTTAAAAAAGGGCACCCTTGCGTGGGTATATATACAGCCCTCATTCTCAATTGTAATCATCTCATACTATCTTATTTATTCATTCTTATACATTTACTCAATATATTGTTATTTCATCCTAAATGGATTACTTTATATTCCAAGTATATTGGATATTTACATAGTGAATCGGGTTGGTTCACCACATTGGTATCAGAGCGAGAATCATACCCACTTTTGTTGCCACCCTTGGTCCGTACGTTGCACACCCATATTCCTACCACAAACCATCTGCTAGTTGCATCTTCTCTTGCAGACCCACATTTTTTTCGTGACCACTCCCAATCCGTGCTCGCTCCCATTTAGTGTCGTAATTCTGTTACCAGTGGCCTTTAACTTGTCCCAGCAACCCTTGTCATTGTCTGCATTATTATCTGTTTGTCCTAACATCCCTCGACAATCCGTGCATACCTCACGCTCGTTCCATCTTGTCTGTAACCACATCCGCTAGACCTCGCCCATTCATCGTGTCCGATCTGCTTACCTTGACCCCATGTCCGCCTACCCTATCCCCTTGTCTTCCCTACCAATAGCCCCCTCCCCACCCCCACCCCCCCGACAACTCTGTCAACCCTATCCCCGACCCTCAAGGGCAAGGTTTCTCTAGCTACTTCAAACAAGTTTGCCATGCTCATGTGGATTAGGCTCAACAGTTTTGACGCCCTCCCAAGAAACATCTACATTGCAATTTGCTACTTCCCCCCAATTTCATCTCAATTTGATATTCATAGAGATCAAACGAGACCCCTATACATTATCATCATCCAAAACCCAACAACGAGGGCAGTCATTTTACTCTCCATGACCTCTAAGATTATTATCCATATTCAGTGAGACTCCACGGATTCTCTGATGATGCTTTAGGGCCTATTACAGGGTATGGTAGGCAGTAGGCACCTCTTAACGGTGGATGAAGCCCATGAGCTACTAATGCTTATCTACCTCCCAAACTTCTCGAATTCTCGCTTCTTCACTTGTTGACTTCATGGTAGAGAGGAGAGTGTCATCGATTATATCTTGTCCAATCAGGATCTACTCCCCTTCATTCACCATTTCTCGATAACTCCCATCAGCTTAGTTGACCATGCTCTTCTATCTTTCTCTCTTTGGGCTGACATTCCCCTCTCTTGAGCCCCTCCATAGTCCACCTCGAACGTTTTTTCCCTTTGATAAGGGGATCTTAACATCATTACTTTCCGCCTTAGCCAGATGCTCCCATCCATGTCCTAGTTATGATCCCTCAACTCTACTACTATCAAATACACCAGTGTTTCAGCCTCCATTTGGAAAGCTACCCTTCAATCCTATCCCTACTACACCCAATCCACCTCACTCTTCCTAGAAACTAGGTCCTTCCCCCATGAACTGATGGTATGACGATGAATGCAAAATCCTCCACAACCAGTTTCGGCACACCTTCACTCACACTCACCCTTCCTACCTCGATCTTAAGGATTCCTACCCCTACCTTGTCTGCCACAAGAAGTGCCTCTTCATCTCCCAAAGGAGACAAGACTTCAGTGCTTCCCTCAACTACTCCACAAACACTTTTGGCACACCATTTTCCCCTTGCCACTACCCTCCCTTCATGCTACTTATCCAAGTCACCTCTCCCCTCCCTTCATGCTACTTATTCTCATATCGAGATATCTAGGAGGCCATTTGGACGATGAACACCATAAAAGCAACGGATGTGGAAGGGTTCCAATTAGAACTCTTCAAGCTATGGATAGTTATTTTGCCGATATGTTCGACCATGTGATCCGTAAAAGTTTTCCGCACTCTTGGTCACACCACACTATTCACCCAATCCACAAATCTAACTCTTATGAAAATCCCATTAACTACAGGACGATCGTAATCTCCTACACATTTTCTAAACACGATGCTACAATCCTCCATTTCAAGCTCTCTCGAGAACTTGAACAAACGCAACTCAAGAGCCAAAGATCAGAGTATACTCCAACCTACATATCAGACCATAGATAAGATCCTTACACTCCAAGCCATCATCAAGGAGGCACACCATCACTCTTTGAAAGTTTACTACTGCTTTATGGACTTTTGGAAAGCGTTTAACTCCACTCCCCAGTAGCCTTTGTTCTACAGGAATAAAGGCATTGGTATTTCGAAGACCTTATTGACCGCCATCATGCACCTATACGAGTCGTTCCTTAGCCACCTCAACACATCAAATTTAATGAAGAGTACCATTCCAATCAAACAAGCATGCCCCATGTCTCCCACATTATTTGGGATCTACATCAACAAGTTGGAGTCCTTCCTACATGAGCACATCCAGGACAAAGATGAGTTCCTTCTCCACCAAATCTTGATATCTATCATGTTTTTCATTGACTATGCGATCCTCTTATCCTCATCTCTTGAGGGGTTGCAAAGACATCTAGATGCCACCCACGAGACCCACGACGCGAGCTTTGACCAACCAATCCTAGACAAAGCAAGCTAGCACTAGTTTTCTGCTTGTCCACGGGAGACCAGATTTTCAGGTGGTGTCAGAGGTTCTTGTGGAGTTGCTTGCCTAACTCGGGACTCCCTCCGGAATAGGGTTTCTCTAGTGGCTTCAAAAACGGTTGCTCATTTTTTGTCAATTCGCCTTAACAGATTTACTCATACACTGCATTTGAAAATTCACCGACTCAATGAGTGCATTGGGTCGGTATCCATACTTAGCCTACTCTCCATCGAAGTCCATTACCTCCGCCAATCCTCCTTGTCGCACTCGTCGCACTTGTCACATTACCATGGATAGACTTCTTCCGTTTAGATACTCCCTCAATGCCCCAAGCCACCTCTTACCCACCAAACAACGATGACATCTAGAGGCAGTTTGTTCAAGTCACTTCAATAAACCCTTAAGACGAGTTACATCCAAGTATGGCCTTCTACGTTGAGCACTTCATGGATTTGAGGGACGAACTCATTGTTGAGCCCCATTACACACTTCACCATTAGATGCACACTCTTCGCATATCCCCCTTGGCCAATTCAAAGTGGGCTCACGTAAACTATAGGTCGAAACAGACCACCAGATTGTCCAATCAAACAAGATTTGCTAATTGTGTCGTCTTCGAGATGGTTGAGACTGAGGAGCATTTTCTCTTCCGTTGTTCGGTTTACTACGAGATCCAAGGATGGTTCCATTGTCTTTTCAAAGAGCTCCAGTCGCATACAAGTTTCTTTAGGTACTCCAACCAGAGATACCTAGCCCTATACATCCAAGAGGCCCTCCGTCTACACTCTCATATTCCAGCCACACCCACATCCTAGAGCAACTTCCACCCAACAAATCACTTCCTTTTTTATAGTGGTCCCATCGACTAGTGGCACCAAGAGATAGGTGGATAGCAATCTTGTCCCTAACCCGAAATCAATGCCAAGTCGGAACACTACTACTTCCAATAGACCTCGGCAGCTTTGTTTGACCGGATCTCATATCAACAAACAAACCAACAATCAAATGATATCTTCTAGAACACAACGACAAGCTCTCTCTTCCAAGCAGAAGCACAACACCCAGTCCAACTCCTCTTCTAATTCTACCTTAAGACAGACATCTACTTTGAGCTTTCTCCATTCGCCCTTGAATGTTAGGAGAGATGATCCCAATGGACCAAGATAAGCTTGTATTGTTTGTATCATAGATTCTAGATCCACTTGCCTTGTACATCTCTCACCCAAATTGTCTCTCCATTTTCAGAGTTGGCTTTCTAGGATTTAGATTAGACCTTGGCCCCAATGAAATCATCGTACCCAACGGTCCCATTAACCTATTTTAGTGGTTGTTTGTCGAACATTAATACAATTATCTTATCTTATCAATAAAAACTTTTATTAAGTGGAGAAGTATGAGACCCGACTAGTGCAAAACATACTACAATACTCTCCACACAAGGATGACTAGTAATCATCTAGCCTGGAGCAATCATATGATGTCAAGATGCACATAAAACCCTAAATGGATCAAATTCAATCATTGGACACAAGGATCCAAATTCAAGGTGAACCAATCCAAATAACAGTTCTTTGCATCCCACACTACAGAGAAAATGGATAGCCTTAGAACAAAGCTATAATTGAAGAATAATTCTTCAATGACTACAAAGAAGAATATCTCCTAGAAAGGGTTTTCACAGGCGCCATAATTTTGTCAAAGGTCCATAATTTTTTATGTACACTTTGTACAACGAATGTTTGAGCTGCAAAGATTTTCTTCGAATCTTTATTTTATGCGGAGGACACTATACATGGCTAGGATCCCACCGAGTCTCTTGGGGTGAAACTAATATTTTGGGTATCATAGCCTAACTATCAATATGGTTGCAAGGAAAACACGGAACTGGCAATTCAAGTTTTAAAGGGATAACCATGAAAAAAAAATGCCTATCAACAAAAGTTCATTCCTACTTTTGGGATAGTTAATGGCTAGTTAATGAAAGAGTTAAGTCATGAATAGAGAACTAATGTCAACTTACGCTTAGAGTTGGTTATGAAGAGTTGTGAGAGGATGCTCGTATCATTTGCTCATCATTATACCTAACTCTTTGATAAAAGTGGAAAGCTCATGTCATTTGCTCTTATGGATAGATGTCATAGATTTCTTTTTCTTCAATTTGTTATGGATGGTTTCAATGGTGTACTTGTATCAGATGGATTAGCTTAGAATCGTATTGTTCATATGAAGCCAAGGAATGGAATGATGTGCGTTAAGTGTAGGTTGGACTATAAACATCCATGATTGGTTAATTTATGTAATATAGTCTCAAATATTATTTTTAGCGAGAAATCTTCATGGAATGGAATGATGTGAATATTCGAATTTCTAAGGATTTTATACAATTTCTAGAAAATTTTGGTAAATTTTTCAGCAAAATAAGTTTATTATATAGAATTTGTTCAAGATGTAAAAGGGAAAATCATTTTCGGAAAAAAAAATTGTAAAATTAGCCAAATGGAGAAATTCAGCCCCAAGAACTTTCCATGTTATTCATCCAACCCCAACAATAATGACTTTGCATTTTAATAAGTAAAACAGAACTCATCTTCCGCATTGATTGACCTGTAATTGAAACAAAAATAGAAAAACTAAATGCAAACTGCAATGTACCAAAACTTACTTTGACAATCCTGTTACCCTGGTTGGCATGTCACGCTGCATTAGGTCTCCATGTCCAAGTTGTCCCTTCTGCAAACACAAATATGTGAGGTTTCTATCCAAAACATTCAAATATAATAACAAACAAACATAATACCCAAAGAAAAAATTGGAATACCTCATTGCGGCCCCAAGTGTAACAACGCCCATCAACATCCAGCGCAACACAATGACTTGACGCTGAATCAATAAACAATAGGAAATAGCTTAAATTCATTTCAAGTTTCAAACAAGTTGTGAAGTTTTCTCAAATTGCTACGCAAAAGAGTCTGTCCATTTGACTCATTCAAATTCCATCAATGCTAAATAAATGCACACTTCCACCAACAACTGCAAAAAAGATATGTAAATATAAAGGAATGAAAAACTACGCACAAAGAATAACATCCCCAAACATCCAAAAACTATTATTCTTATGCTTGGTTAGGCCTGTTTGCTTTTTATATGGATTCTCGTGATTGAAAGGCATTTAAGACTGCAGGTCATTCATCATGCTACAATGTATGCTATAAGCATGGGTAAACACCAAGCTTATCTTGTGTCCTTTGTGATTTACCATCTTCAAGAAATGACGGTATTTACAATTTACTTTATTTCTTTGAAATGATAAATACCGTGAATCATCATTTACAAGTTTTTATGTTGGGCAAATTTTAACATGAATTTTTTGAAAAGGAAAATATCGGACTGAATTTGTACTCTTCAATTAGCAATAAAATAATCACCCAGAAAAGAAAGTGATTTGCACCACAAACAGAACATTCTATTTTTATTTTTCAGTAAAAATCATACAATCAAAATGTGACAATGTAGACAAGACAGAAATAACTTTTAAGGATGAAAACACATGTTACAGCTACTTCGAGAAAATGGGATAGATCAAACCATCAAATTACAAGCAATACAATTTGGAATCTGCTCAAAGAGTAAAACAGTTTAATTTAAGGCTTTATTTCTAACATGTCCAAGCCTCTCTGCATTACCTTCTTTAATGCTTTAACTTTGCCCTCTATATCCACTTCCTCCTAGGCACTTTAGAATTCAGCAAACGTAAGTGAATCACAAAACATTAAGGCAGAGTCCAGACAAGCTCAGAGAAATGAGAAAGCATAACTCAATCTTTGTGCTAGTATCTTGACCACAGGGAGCTTTAGCCACTCCTTCCCTCTGCTAACAGGCCTTTAAACATCCTTCAAGGGTAAATGAATGACATAATCACTAATGTCACTGCTTTCCAAGGATTATCATAAATTGTTGGATTTCCTGTATTCCACATGACTGATACAGATTGTCCACGTCAGAACAGAAATAGTGGCCACATGCATGTTACGCACATATGGGTAGCTGCAGCATATATCTGGCAGCTGCTTTCATACAGATAGCATCATAGCACAATGCTAACTCATTCACAGTATATAGATTAGAAAACAAGCGTTTATTAACTCAATGTTGTTCCCTATTGATGTGATGGAAGGCATTTTAGCAGGTAATAGGAACATAAAATAGATCTTTTGTAACAGACATTATACCCCATATCCAAAAGATGACATAAAGACAGTAGTACTTTAAATGTAAGCATTCTGTCGAAGGTTGCTTCCTTGTATAATGAAAACTCTTATACATGAAATGGTCGCTGCAACATCAGAGGAAAGCAGAACTACAAGATTACCACTCGAGGCTTCTGTTATATACAAATCAGATCTCACTGGGCATCGTGTAAGGAAACAGTCAATTTGCAGCATACCGTTATGCATATAGGTTAAAACCATGCAAGTCAATTTGCCCAATCTAATGCAAATGCAAGTGGAATAATGGACTTCAGGATATTTATCCATATCCAAAGTTATTCTTCTGTAACAGTATTTATCCCCCAGCACTGATAATTACAGACATGGTAAGTACTTAAATGCAGGTCTTTTGTGAAAGGGTTTTGCTCTCTTAGTCATAACTCTTGTACATGCATTGTGGTGGCCCTAAAACCATGGTAAACAGAACAAGAAATTACCACTCAAGGCTTTTGTTATCTTGCAAGCGAACCGCACCTGAGTTTCTTTCAGGAAATAGTGAATTTGCAGAATGTCATTCCTCAAATATGCACAAACATTACAAGTCAATTTACCCAATCTTAGGTAAAAGATTCACAAAGATTGACCATTCAGCAGCATTAAGGTCAACTTGACTAAATGCCAGACTCTTTTTGTACTTTCTACAATCTACTTCAGCCAGTCTTTCAATTTTAAAATTTATCCAAGTCACCAGGGTACTGATACAAAATATTCTTGAATTTCACAGAGATGACAGAAAGAGCACAGACCATGAACGTTTTTGAAATTAAATTGTCACTCCAGATGAACATTTCTCTGCCTTCTCTGAGGTGTATAATATGTTTCTCCCATTTAGATTTTGAGAACTTGGTTGTCTGGCTATTTGTTCAGACCTTCAAAGATGAAGCTGTTATATATTACTGCTTATTGCCTGTCATATCCATCACCAATTGGGATGTTATTCAGACTAGGTTTATCAGCAGGTTCACAGTGCTTAGAGATCCACATGATCCAGCTACCATAGGTAGCTTGACAAACCGACCTGCCCCAAGTGCTAGCCAGCATCAGGTCAGCGGTTTGAATCCTTGGGCAGCTGCATGTGCATTGGCCACAGCGGTTTCTCTGGGCAAACCGGTTCTGTAGTCTGCGAGCCCAGGGAGTGAGAAATATCACAATATTCTCCTCAGAGTTTGGGATTCCACCATCATAATGGGGAAAAAGAAATATCCACGTGCTCCACTACAGGGAGTTACCATCATAAAAGTGCCTGAGGGGGGCTCCAGAAAGGAATTTAATTCTAGATTTCAAAGAGTGAAACAAACCCACACCAAACACATAGCAACATCGAAATGAAGTGTGTTTTTTATTTTACATGAATCCCTTATGCCCACATATGAGATATGTCTTCAAGGATGAGAGCATAAATGCCTTGGCCATGCATACACCACTGCCCGCAGTCTAGATAAAAGAAGATAAGAATTTTATTCATTTCCAACAAATGACCACAAATAGGTCAATGGGACTGCTAAGTACATCACAATTAACTACAGAGTGGGAGTGCAAAATCCGCTCCTAGAAACATAAAGAGATATAATCTATGCCAAATACAATCTAAAGTCAAAAGTCTAAGATAATGGAGCCTAAAAACAAAGCGGTATGGCAGATACATGCGAGTACTTAAAAGAACCGAAGACCAAAAACATCAAACCTCCAATGGGGGATGCCTCACCTAGGTGGCAATCAACACCCCTGATGCTATCTCTCCTAACATCCAAGGCTGTAGGGAAGAAAACAAGATAATTGAATTTAAGGTGAATATTTCAGTGTTGGTCGCCCCAGTGTGAATGGTTGGAATGTTATTTGTCAAAAAGGAGAAAATTGTGTCCTATGGAGTGTCTCCTTCCAGGCCTACTGAAGTTCTTGGGCTTTTACAAGGTCTTGACAATCAGCAATTGGGTAATGATATTAAAATATAGGATGAAAGAAGTAAATAGATCTTTCAACCTAGGAAATCAAAACTGCCCTGATCAAAATCAAAATCAGCTGCAATGGGGCACCTTTTGGCTATTATTGTGCCTAATGCTGCTAAGGTAGAAACTATCAGTTTTTGCCGGAAAATCATGATGAAGTTTCATGTTTAAAGTCCATAAGACACCAAGAATTGTCCTCCCAGAATTGGAATTGTAAGAGTCCCCTTTTGCTGCCCTTCCAGCTCCTTCAATGCCACTAGCTGGTTCGAGCCTCAAGATGTAATTATAGAAGTTCAATCAATTAAAGAACAAAAATGGGGAAATGCAGTCCAGACGCACAACGGACCCTACCAGGCAGAGACAAGAACATAGGTCAGACTCAGTCAACCAAAATGCCCCTTCTTCACAAGAAGACAATAGTAGGACACTAGATACGATGAATCAAAATTTCAGCAAATGTTTTCATGGCTACAACATAATGGAAGATTAGACCTGTTATCTTGCTAATATGCCTCCTAAAAGCCCTAAAGGCTCCTTCACAAAAGGAAAATCTTAGGAAAGCTTTAGTTACAAAGGCTTTTGCCCCAACCCTCATGCTTGTGCCTATTGGAGTGTTAATGAGGCTTTCGCCCCAACCGTTGAAAATTGCCTAAAATCTGCCCACGTAATCTACTAAATACAACGCATCTTTTAGCTAGTTTTAGTGGTTAAATCTCTTTCTGTAATAACTAGTTTGTTACAGCCATAAGGCTGATAAATATCACTGCAGTTAGATTTTTTTGACATCCTTGCTTTTTGTGCTAAAGTCTTGTTCTATCACTGTTGAGCTTAACTAGTTTTTTACTAGTTTGTCTTGTGCTTAGTCAATTGGACTTTTAGCACTTGGATTGCAGCCCTTATTATCCCTTATGTGCTGATATATATCATTGATTATTGCTGCAATTAGGGACAGCAAGCTTAACTTGCTTGTCCAACGAACATTACTATATGCAAGTGTGGCTTTTCTTGTGTCTCGGGCCGATACAAACACCCTTTGCAAGCATGCAAAGGCTTGGCAACCTTAAACCACCCGGAGACAAGTCATCAAAGCCATATTTCCTCTTCCATCGGTGACCTTTCGAGGGATACTTCTCTTCTTTCCCTTCCATCCATCTCAATCCCCCCAGGGTCACCGGGATAGCCTCCCTAGAGTGACCTGGTCACCCTTGAAGTGCAAGACCTATATCGAGGGGACATTGGGTATAGTGTCACTTAGTTGTTGTCATTTTGTTGGTTGGGTCGGGCTTTGCCCAACCTACAACTTGTGCAATAACATTTTGGCATTGTTCTCTGGGAGGATTTTGAATCCTCTTTGTGCCCTAACGACACATTGGCAAGCTTCCTTCCGAAAGCCTCTATCCCTTAGCTTGCCTAGCAACTCCATTGAAGAACGCTCCCTTTTCCACCCTTGATAAGTTTCCCTTAAAGCTTGACTGGCAACTCCACTTTCCACGAACCCACATTTCCCTCTTTCCCCCTTTCCCTCTTTTGGTGAGACTCGATCTCACCTGGCGACTCCATTGAGGTGTCTTTTCAGTCAATGGAATTATGGCATCATGGGATGAACCCTCATCCAGAACTTGTTATGACTCGAAGATGGCATTTTTACAGATGGAAGAGGAAAAGGCTGCTAATAAAGTTGTTAAGGAAATGATGAATCACATAAGAGAGTTGTTTCCCACCCTTGACGATGAAGAAGTGCTTGAAGGACAGATATATGAAGAAAGTTACCAAGAAGATTCAAATGAAGATCCGAACGAGACATTTGATGAAGAGGAAGCGCTCATACCTACCCTCCCATTTCATGAAGACATTCGGGCCTTTGTTCCTCCTACACATCAAAAAGAGAACATGACGAGTTCTAATACTCTTGAAGATCTTGATGACACTTTATTCCGTGACTTTGAAAGTGAAGAGGTGTTACAATAGAGCTTGGATGCGACAGATATTTCTGAAAAAAGGCACATGAAGCACTCTACATTAAGAATCAAGCCTCGTGCGATGAAGAGGCAATGAAGGAGCATGCCCATGAAGAGATAAAAGAATCCTGATGAAGCGCAACATGTTGAGGCATCATTATCTTTAATTCCGCCTGATGTAGTTGAGGTTGTCCAGTCGTGCTCTCCTCCTGTTCATGAAGTTCAAGAAGCAACTAGCCTGAATGATGAATTTGAGGAGGTTGTTGAAGACGTCCATGCCTCTACTCCTCCTGCACACAAAGACAAAGAGATGATCACTTTAGGAAATGTGAAATTTCGTGATTTTGAAGTTGTTCCTAGTGGAATCAAATCTATGCTATCAATGCTTGCTTGAGCCACTAGGGCATTTCATTTCTCCAAGTATTTCTTGTTGTTGTTACAAATGTAACCTACAGCCATTAGTGTTGCAGAAAACCCTAACCAAACCCTTCAATAATTCCCATTTTAACCGTTGAAAATTGCCTAAAATCTGCCCACATAATCCAGTAAGTACAACGCATCTTTTGGCAAGCTTTGAGCAAGTTTTAGTGGTTAAATCTCTTGTTGTAATAACAAGTTAGTTACAGCCATAAGGATGATAAATATCACTACGGTTAGCTTTTTATGACAGCCTTGCTTTTTGTGCTAAAGTCTTGTTCTATAATTGTTGAGCTTAACTAGTTTTTTACTAGCTTGTCTCATGCTTATTCAATTGGATTTTTAGCACTTATATTGCAGCCCTTCTTATCTCTTATGTGCTGATATATATCATTGATTATTGCTGCAATTAGGGACAGCAAGCTTAAGTTGCTTGTCCACCTAACATTACTATATGCAAGTGTGGCTTTTCTTGTGTCTCGGGCAAAGTACAAACACCCTTTGCAGGCATCCAAAGACTTGGCAACCTTAAACCACTCGAAGATGGGTCATCAAAGCCATATTTCCTCTTCCATCACTGACCTTTAGGGAGATACTTCTCTTCTTTCCCTTCCATCCATCTCAATCCCCCAGGGTCACCGGGATCGCCTCCATAGAGTGACCTAGTCACCCTCGAAGTGCGAGACCTATATCGAGGTGACATTGGGTATAGTGTCCCTTAGTTGTTTCCATTTTGATGTTTGGGTCGAACTTTTCCCAATATACAACTTGTGCGATAACAGTCCTGACCACCATGTGGTCTGAGGATGGAAGAGGTAGAGGTAGCCCTCTCACTTTGAGGTTCAATTCTCGCCCCCGCCTAGTACGTTCCTCCATGAGTTTATCATGTACCACCTCCTCAATTGTTCCCAAGGGGGGGTACCTCCTCAATTGTTCCCAAGGGGAGGTGGCCTTATACCTTCCTCTAACTACCTCTGCCCATGCATTGATATGTGTTTTTGTTTCATGTTTAAAGGTAGCTTGTTGAGATTTGAATTCCTTTTACTTCTTTTTAAGATAGAGTATTTATGCATGCAATGTATCACTAGGATTCTTCTAGGGTTCTTACACATCTATTTAGGGTTTCTCTAGCTTCCGGAATATTCTAATCTAGTTAGAGGTTACACATGGAGGTCGATACCTCTCGCAGCTACCATAATATCAACGCTCCCTCTTAGCTAGGGATGTATTAACTGTAACAGTCTCAAACACATCCATCCATTTCACATGGTATGGGCAAGGCTCACATAGTCTTGCAGACCATTCTACATGTAGCATCATCATAGCCACACAGCTTATCCCATGATCACGTAGATCATGTCATGAGCATCATCACTATCCATCCAGCTGGCAATCACCAACAACACGACTGGTTGGCACACTAGCCTAGGAAACACCTTCAACACAACTAGTAGTCTCCATGGAAATCTGGTAGTAGTACACAGTTACTACAATGCCATCCAATAGATCACAACAGCGTCGATCCATAGTAGTATACAACTACTATCCAGTGGTACACAACCACTCCTAGTATCACATAGCTACTATCTAGTGACACACAGTCACTACCAGTGCAACACATCCACCATAGTAGTACATAGGTATTGCCCAGAGACACAAAGTCTCCACTGCAATCAACTAATAGCTACACAAGTTATCACCATGCAGTACAACAGTCTCTTGGCATCAAATCGTATCATCGTTTGCATCATCTCTCGAGGCCATACTCCATCTGATTAATCAGGCATGATGTTGAATAAGTCATGTGCTAGACCCAACGCACTCAACAGAGTGTCTCGAATAAGTCACTCACTCAACTGAGTGATACAGGGACCATTCTTCTAATCTGAACATATTGTCCTCGAATAATTCATCTCTCCACTGTATCATCTCTAAGTCGTACTAGCATGATGTGAATGCATCATATCTAAGTTGTACTGGTATGATGTGAAGTATCATCTACATCATCTCTAAGTCGTACTAGCATGGTGTCAATGCACCATCTCTAAGTTGTACTAACATGATGCAAGGTATCTACATCACCTCTAAGCTATACTAGCATGATGTTATTGCATCATATCTAAGTTGTACTAGCATGATGTGATTCAGACATATGCATCATCTCTAAGTTGTACTAGCATGATGTTAATGCATCATCTCTAAGTTGTACTAGCATGATGTTAATGCATCATCTCTAAGTTGTACTAGCATGATGTGTCTCAAGACATTTGTATCATATCTAAGTTGTACTAGCATGATGTTGAAGCATCATATCTAAGTTATACTAGCATGATACAGATCAACAATCTGTCAACCTGGACCATTCTCCTTGTGGCGAATGTCTATCCACCAGCACACTGACTATCCACGATGCCATATATCAGCACTCCCTCCCAACCAAGGAAGTCATCTCCTCCCTTTCAACCAAGGGAGCAATCTCCACGAGTCCCAGCTTGTCCCTCAAGTATGCAAACTTTATCTTGGACAGAGGCTTTGTCAAAATATCAGTTGTTTGTTCATCAGTGGAGATGTACTAGTGAATCACTTCTCCCTTCTAGATTTTAACATGGAGAAAATAGTACTTGATCTCAATGTGTTTCGATCTATCATGGAACACGGGGTTCTCTTAAAGCTTCACACAGCTCTGATTATCACAATATATCACAATCGAATCCAACAACTGATCAAATAGTCTAGAAACCAGCTTATGTAGCCATACTACTTTCGTACAAGCATCACAAGCTACAATATACTATGCTTTTGCAGCGCTGAGTGCAACAGACTTTTGTTTCCTGCTAGCCCAGGATATCATAGCAAATCCCAAACTAAAACATATACCAGAAGTATTATTTCTGTCATATACACTCCCTTCCATGCAGTTGTACATCACTGTTTGAGGCATATCTCAAACCACAATTTAACGTCCCATGAAGATATCTCAAAATGTGCTTTGCAGTGATCTAATGTTGATGTCTAGGTTCCACCTAGAACTGGCTCAACATGTTCACAACAAAGCAAATGTTCGGTCGAGTATTCACCAAATACATCAATCAGCCAATCAACTGCTGGTACAGGGACGAGTCTACTGGATCAGAATCAAAGTCTCTCAACTTCTTCAGATCTGTCACCATGGGAGTCGCCATGGATTTGGAATCCATCATCCCAAACTTCTGAAGGATCTTAACAACATACTTCCCTTGCTCCAGAAAGATTTCACCATACTTTTGCCATACTTCTAGTCCTAAATAATAGTGCATGAGACCAAGATTCTTCATATCGAATTCAGAGGCTAACTCCCTCTTCCACTGAATAATGACAGGCTCTGCACTAAGCTCTTGGAGCTTGCTTGAGTCCATACAAGGTCTTCTTTAATTTGCATACATGGGTTTCTCTCGAGTGTACCTCAAAACCTTGAGGT
>JZKD02S1673613.1:163097-173862 GCA_000966675.3 Picea glauca
ATAAGTTTAGGTCTTAGGTGTTTGAGAGCAAAAAATTTGGGTTCTCATTTAATAAACCCAATTTGGTTTCTTATAAGATAAGGAAAGTGTGTGTATAAGTCATGCATCTATATATGGATTCCATAACCGAAGAGAATGATGGTATGGACTCAACACACCTTGCTAGGGGGTGTTATTGTTTTTTCCATTGTGAGTCGCATGTCGCACCATATGTTCCTTCAAAATGTTTTAAAATTCTTCAAAACACTTGATCAAATATTCAGTAGAGTCGCAAAGCTAGAAAATTTCATATATAGTAAATTGTTTAGTTTCGGTTGATCCCAGGTGAAATTGCGAAAACATGTTTCCTTGGGAACCTTTTGAAGTAACAAAATAGTCAACTTGCATGCAAGCCTTAGCAATCTACAATTAATAACGTCTAGGGGTCAACACTTCTAACGTTGAGGTTTCTAACTCGAGGCTCTTACAATCATCAAAAATAACTTTGGCAAAAAATACTAACAACCGAGGACATTTCAAGTGGGGATTACTGTGTTTGTGCTCTAGAAACACATCTAGAGTGGCTAAAACA
The DNA here is from genome assembly GCA_000966675.3 of Picea glauca. Lineage (NCBI taxonomy): Eukaryota > Viridiplantae > Streptophyta > Pinopsida > Pinales > Pinaceae > Picea > Picea glauca. Next base: position 163,669 of record JZKD02S1673613.1, read on the forward strand.
AGCAATTCCAATATGTCAAGCCTAGGTTGATCATTGGATGCATAATTGTGATTACTAAACTAAATAAAGACATCCTAGTTACTTAAGCCTCGAGTCAGAGTTTTAACCCTTACTAATGGAGATACCTCTCAATAACATTGAAAACACTTCCAACTAGAAGATTTCCAGCTCGAGGCTTTTACAATCATCAAAATGCCTTTTGTTAAAAATACCACTAAGTGAAAGTGTTTGAATTAGGCATCCACACATTCATGCACGTGAAACACAAGGGTACAAGTGTTGTGCCTAACACAAGTGATTCCAATATCCCTAGCCCAAATCAATCCTAGGGTGCATAATTTTGATTAGTAGACTAAATAAAGGCTTCTGGTTACTTAATCGTTTGGTAAGGGTTTCAACCCTCCATATATATAAATTGGGGTATTTGCGCTTAATTTGTATCTCATCTCAAACTTAATACATATCTTTTAGGGAATTCTTCCTCGTAATCTTTGAAATTGCAAGTTAAACCCTAGCTTTAGAGATGCCCACACTTATGTAGTTCTATGTACACACTTGTAAATATTTCCTTGCTAAAGATAGATTCAATTATTTTGGTTGTATAATTCTACAATTCATCGATATTATCAATTAGGGTTAGGAAATGTTGCATTCATTATCTCACAAACAAAGAAGTTTCACACCTCTAGTCCTTGATTGGAGGAGATTCAATTGTTGTTACAATGTGATCCATAACCTTTTGAAAACAAAGCAAACTAAGGTGTTGTCCATTGCTTTTAAAAAATGTAGTTCAAGCTTGCTTTCCACCGTTGTATGATCTACAACAATTATGATATGTACGAAAGTTGCACCTATCAAAATTTCAGCCCTTTGGAATTTTCCCTATTAGTTGATACTTCCAATACCCTTGGGTGCAAAAGGCTTTGACATCCAACTAATTTTCCCTATTAGTTGATACTTCCAATACCCTTGGGTGCAAAAGGCTTTGACATCCAATTGAAGTGATATAAAAGCCATCAAGGAGAAGACATCTTGAAGAACTGACCTCTATGTTGCTCCCAAGTAATTTGGAGCACCAATCAAAAAGATAGAATTAGTTCATATTCATGTTCCAATCTCATCCTATCACATTCCATATCTAAAAATAACAAACCCATGGCTTTTGGCTTATATAGTCCAAATCAAATGGGACTTGAGAGATTTGAAGGAGGAGATCTCACATTATATATCCCAACAAGGTGAGATATATAGTTCATATAAAGCAACATACATTTAGAGGTTTCCTTAAAGAGAAAAAGGTGTCGAAACCTTTTTTGCAACATAGATTGCCCAATCTCAAAAGTGCAACAACAATTCAAAAAGAGACTATTATTATCACCATAAATCTCTCAAAAAAGAATAATCGCATCCACGTGAATTAGCAAAAAGACCCCGCAAATGGGGTGCCACAAGATCCACATGACACATAGGCAAATTGACATGACGAACTCCAAGAGCTCGCATAGAGGAGAGCGCCGACGACGTTCATTTATTAGCCTTCCCATCTACTCGTCCCTTCCCCTGCACCTAGCTTGGAACATGGCTCTCCTGCGTGTGGATTTGATGGTCGTCTTCACTCACATGTACTCTCCAGCTGATGTTTATAGCCGGGGAACTTTCCTTTTTCCCCAAGCTACCTCCCAGCGAGCTCATTTGGCTTTCTCGACTTGCCTTCCTCTCTTCCTTTGTTTCCCAATTTTTCAGTCACCCTCTGGTTTTAAGCTCTCCCTCTTCGTTCTTTGTCATTCGTTTTTTTGCTCCGCTCTCATGCCCGGAGAGAGAGCTAGATTAAACAGAGCTAGTGGCACTTGTTTGTGCTTTGTTGGCCGCAGCTCTTTATTCGAGCATCCTCCTTCCTCTTGTTGTGTCTGCCCCTGTCATTGAGCAATGGAAGGCCCCAATTCCACCTTTCCTGCAACCTCTAAAGATTATAAGCTCACATTCTCTACTGCCCCGGATGCACCTACAGCAAATCCTGTCACCAACACTGAAGGCGCCTCCAACTCCATTCCCTCGCCTCCCTGCCAACCCTGTTTTCACTACCATGCAAAAGGAACTTATCATGGAGCTATGAGGGGACAACAATGAAATGAACTTTCGGCAAGATCTGATGGCAAAGTGGTTGGATTGGCTACTAGACTCAATTGCAAGGAACCCAAAACAGAGATGCAATAAAGAAGATGTGCTCCAAGCAGTCATGGCACCCAAATGGCTTGATTCTTCCAGGCATGCATTTCCCGATAGCTATACCCGCAACTAAACTCTAATGGTCTGTTCTTTTTTGCTTTTTGCATCACTATTATCGCATGTTAGATTAGGAAGTATTTTCAATTGGTATAATCCTAGGCTCGGCATTTTTTGTCTCAGGCCAACCTATGTAAATATGTCAGTCTTTTGTAGTAACAACTTGACTCTCTGGAACTTCCATAACTGATGGTGGGGTTGGTTTCCTTTAATGGCAAACTTAACACCAATTTCTCAAACTTGTTATGTAATCTTTGACAATGATTGGTAATAGGAAAAGCTAGCTTACAAAAAAAAGAATTAGCCAAAAGGCCCAAAACACCTAAGGAAGTACATAGGTTGCGTGAAAAACCTGACATGCTTGATAATTCAAAATAGCTATACGCAACCTCCCAATTTTATGTTACCTAAATGGATGGGTCAAACGATATTCTTGGATTCTCACAAATGGTAATGTTAGGAAAATTTTCCTTCAATTCACCAAAGAAATGTATGTACAAAGAATCAAGCTGATTTATTCACAGGTAGTTTAAATACACAAGGAATTAAGATGTATAATCGTTGCTCCCCATTGGAGAGAAGTCAGAGAACAAGCAATCTTATACATGCTTGTCACCAACAAACTAATTTGGAAACCAAAATCACTACATCCTCTATCATTTTGACAAGCAAAAATTAAAATCCGATTATATCCTTTTAAAAGCCACAAAATAAAATAACCCTCGAACAAAAAGAAATTCACATGTAAGTCAAGATGTCAAATTCAATTATATTACAAGCATTGGAAAAGCTAGTTCAACACACTTAAGAAGAAGAAAAACTAAACATGAAGTCAAATCTTTGTGAGGAAACAAGCATTCTTTGTTGACAACTTTATTTGCAAAGCTCTATGAGAAAACATTTTTCTATGTGATACAATTTTGAAACAAGGACATATTTTTCAATCAAAACAAGTCAACCTAATGCAATTAAACAACTTTTTAGTGATAAGCAAGCCATTGAATTTTTTTAAGTTGTGTTCAGATGTTGTTGGACATTAAAAGGCCAGCAATATGTGAAGCTAGGTGAGAACAAACAGCTTTAAGTGACTCGTGTAGGACATCCGCAACAATTAAACATTGAAGATTTTGAAGTTTCTGTTTTCTTTGCAAAAGATGTTTCTTGATATTAAATATAAACAGTATGTACTTTACACAAAAAAGGATAGCACGCTACAAATAGTAGCTCAAAGAAAAAATTCTGAACAAAATTGCCTTAGAACAAGTTCACAAACTAAAACACCACTTGGTGTACCAAAAAATATTAAAAGTTCAACATTTAAAGGCCACAAAGGTGAGCATAACATAGCAACTAGATACTAACATCAAAAGATCATGTTGCAACTAGTATCAAATCTGAGGCAAACAGATCGAAATTATCATTATTAGGTGGCCCATTCCACCACTCGTTCTGCAAGCCAAGCTCAAATTGTTCTTAGATTAGCTTTGCTCCTCAACATTGGCAACCAACACTGCAAAGACAAGACACGATGCTTACAAAATAGCAACCACTCGTAAAACCTCACAACATCCAAAAGTAACAGCAGACATTGTGCTACAATTAGAAATGAATGCCAGCGGCATGGACAAACATAGACAAATAGTGGTAGTTAGGCCTCTATTAACGAAGGGAGTCGTGATAAAATAAATAAATCATTCTCTATTTTTATCATGCATATTATCTTCTGGCTCAGCCAATATAACCAGAGCGAATTTCGAGTTTGAACCTATGTTACCAAAAACCTGACCAGGAATTCCATTTTTTGTCGTGCTCGTGTTTTCGTTCTTGTTTTCATTTTCATCTTGACACTGCATTAGTATAATACTCATCGATTTTATATGCACAAAAATACCCTAGGAGGGGGGATGGGTTCTTGTTTTTTATCCCCTGAAACCATCCAGGCCCTAGCCCTGTTTCTTGTTCCATTCCCACTTTCCATTTCCGGTAACATAGGATCAAATACTTCACATACAACATTCACTGGGTTACCAGTTTAGCGAATCTCTCCACATGACCCCTGAGCAACCAGAAAAACAAAATAGCTTGAACCACGTCCTAAGTCTAGAGAGCTCAGTTAATGTTAAGGTTGGCACATTTGGGGGACCAGCAGGTCACCGGTTAAGCCAATCTCTTGACACCAACACCAAGCAGCTCAGGAAATAAGGTTAGCTTGAACCACGTCCTAACTCCCATGGAAATCTGAGATAACGAAGGTTGCCATATCTGACCAACCAACATTCGCTATCTAGACCCAGTCTACAAGTCAACACTTTCCACTGAACAAACACCGTTTAAAAACCTCAAACGAAATTCAAACTTTTAAGCTACTTCCCGCCAAAATTACTCGAACAACCCCCGGGGCATTCAGGACATTATAAACCCTAACATATATTAACATTAAGATCCTTACAAATCGAATCCTAAGTTTTAACTCGTCCGAAGAGCTCATGTAACCTAGGTTGCCTCATTTGACCTGACCAACGTTACCTATCTACACGCCAGTCTGCAAGCCACTGTTTCCCGCGAAACGCCGTTTAAGAACCTCGAACGAAATTTAAATTTCAAAACTGCTTCCCGCCAAGAATACTCGAAACCGCTGGCATCCAAGCTATTACAAGCCCTGAAACTACTTTAACATTCTAACAGTAACGGCGATCCATGCAGCTGGTTAACTTAAGTCGCATTCCCTTAACGGCTAAATTTCTGACCACTTGCTGATCTTTACAGTAACATTAAGACGAAGAAAAACATTAATGAAATAAAAATACTGTATAGAAAGAGGTCCAGAGTTCGAATCCCCCGCATTTACAACACAGCGCCAGACGCAAAAAATCATAATAAATATTAGGTAAGGAATTGGAAATACCAGTGCCGGCAGCTACGAAACATATGTTGACCCCCATTAGATTCCGCAGACGTGTGGGAGCTAGGAGATTTGTACCGCTTATGACCGCGGTCCTCCGGCCGACCACCTCCCACTGCGTTGCACCGCAAAACACCAACTCGCCGCCCTTGGGAGCATTTTCTTCCTGGTTAGAAGCCGCTTCCGTCGCCATCGCGTGGATTCGAAAGCTGTACAGCTCAGTCCAGCTCAATGTCGGGATTTAGAAACCCTCGGGACCGTATTCAGTAGGGGCCCGGAGACGACGCCAGGAAAACTGAAGCTCGGTGATTCGAACCCGTGACGTCAATGGGGAGGCGTTGGAGCCTCGAGATTAGTTGCTACGTTTGCCGTTTCCCGGGCTCTCTTTCCTCCTTCTGTGCTTTTGGTTTTTGCAGGTTATTTTTCTGTGAATTATAACTCTTTTTTTTCTGAAACCTAAAACCGGATGCGAATTTAAAAGCGGTTTTGACAAGACCGCTCACGGAAAAGATCTGTTTAAATTCAATGCGATCCCATAAATATTGATCACTTTAATTATTATAATGCGTCCATCGGTAGTAGTTGTCATTATTATAAGGAGAATGTCTTCTCATGGGGCTTCATGATAACCCGTCGTCAACGGATCCTCCATTCGATGGTTATCGCTCAGAATTTGAAATCATTATTCACGCTTCCATAAATTGTATAGACCTTTCTTATTTGTCAATTAGACATCTCGTAATTAGACATCGAACTACTAAATTATTGGATGATGGAGATTAAAGGAAGACACGACTTAAGTAGGTATAAAATTGTATAGACCTTTCTTATTTGTCAATTAGACATGTCGTAATTAGACATCGAACTACTAAATTATTGGATGATGGAGATTAAAGGAAGACACGACTTAAGTAGATATAAAAGAGTAAAAAACGTAAAATATTTATAAATGGGGTCTTCTTAAATGCTTGGACTTTGATGAGAGCTTTGTTAAGGGTGTTTTTCATAGTCATATTTATTCTTGATTGTCATTGAAGTGTTAAGTGGAGCATTAATTGAAGCAAAAAGAACAAGTGTTCTTAAAAGCATTAAGTTAGGTAAAATTTTATATCTGACTCATTTGTTATATCTCAATTATTCTCTTATCATGTGATGGTTTAAGAAGGGATGCTCTGAATTTGATGAGGAAAATACTGCGCGCGCTCTGCTCTCTGGATTAGGGTTTCGGGTTCTAGCCGAACTGCTACACTCCCAGCCCCACTAGGGCCATGACTCAGAAGGAAGGAGGGTTGAAGGGCGCCTCCTACAGCCAAGCCACCGCGAATGGAAGCATCGGCGAGGGGTTTAAGCGGTCGCCCTTTGAGCCGCCGCCAGACGTGCGAGCCACACTTATCATGGAAGGAACCTTCAAGGACCGAGAGATGGACATCGACCCAAAAAATACAGCCGCCCCTGCTACAGCGTCGATACCTTGACTCCCTGGAAAATGCATTCCCCAAGCGCTGCAGGCCCCGAAGTACATTGTCAACTCTCCGCGTATAGAAGAGCAAAAACAATATATGAGAGACCATGCCCTTGTAGGGAAATTCCTAGGGTTATGGCCATCAGAGAGAGATCTAATCAAATGGATACAGTACTGGTGGAAGCCAAAAGGGCACTATGAATTACAACTGGGCTCCAAGGGCTTTTTTACAATCATACTGCACAATCTCGAGGACCGCACTCGCATCTTTGATGGGGGACCTTACTTTTTTAACTCAGCAGGACTCTTCTTAAGATTCTGGACCGAGAAGTTTAGCCCTGAAAAGGAAGATTTCGCCCACGCTCCGGTGTGGATCCGATTGTACTCTCTCCCCCGAGAGTTCTGGCTGGAAGAGGTCTTGGCCGGTATAGGCAATACCATTGGAATCTATGTAAAATCTTCAGAAGCTACCAAACAGAGGCGATACACCTCTTATGCACGCATTTGTGTATACCTTAATATAGCAAAACCACTGCCGGGAACCATCATCCTCGAGTACCAGGACGAAGACTGGATCCAAACCATCAACTACGAACACATTCCTTTTAGGTGTCGGAAATGCCATGAACATGGACATCTGTTCAGAGAATGCCCTCTCAATGCGGCTCACAAAGAAGGGAACCCAGAAGACGGAAAAGACAAGGACGACTTCGTTCAACCAGGAGGGAAAAGAAGACAAGCAGGGCGAAAGCAGCAAAACCAAGTAAGTAAAGATCCCTCTACTAGTAACAAATTTGCAATATTACAAGATCAACCAGAGGACCCTTCAACCAAGACAAATCCCAGTGAGCTCCCTGTGGATAACCCCTCCCATTCTAGGGGACAAGAGGAAGAACGACCACCACAGGGGAAGGAAGCTGATCACCCCCCACAAATCACAGCAGGGGATCCGCAAGATCTCTTGGAGATCGAGGATGGTGATGTCGATATGGAAATAGAAGAGCAAGATCTAGCCGGGGTGGACCTAGAACACCTCGAACATGCCTACAGGCAGCAAAAATTGTACACTATACCCCGGGACCAATTATGGAAAGTACACAAGGTTTTTCTCAACTCCTCCGCCGGTTCCATAGCACGATCCAGTAAGGGCTTGGGAATACAGAGCAGTCAATCAAAGAACCAGGGTAAAACCCAGAAAGATGACAAGAAAAGAGGTCGGAAGTCTACTAACAAACTCATACAGGAAATAGGCCATTTTATGGTCAATTCAGGGCAAATCCACCTCATCTCAGACAGTTTTCTTCCCCTCCCTACCCCCCCATCATCATGAAGATTATCTCTTGGAATATTAGGGGCCTTAATGGACGTAGCAAGCAAAAATTGCTACAGGATCTGATCTTTGCAGAGAAACCGGACATAGTACTACTTCAGGAAACAAAATGCTCAACTGAAGACATTGATAGGCTACTCCCCTATTGTTGGAAGCAAGGGGATGCAATGTCAACCGCAGCTACAGGCACAGTTGGAGGACTGGCTATTATATGGAACCCCAACACAGTGTTGTTAGAGAATTTTATTACCACTAAATGGTCTATTACGGCGGACTACAGGCTTATAGGATCCAATAAGCCTGGACACCTAACCAATGTCTACGGCCCAGCCAACCCAAGGGACAAACATGCCATCCTCAGGCGTCTGGAATACCTCTCCAACTTGACTAAATACAATCGTTGGACCATAGGGGGCGATTACAACCTCATTCGAAATCTGGAGGAAAAAAAAGGGGGTTCACGGCGCCTAGATCAAGACACTAATGACTTCAACAACCTCATAGATAAACTCAATCTGATCGACCTAGAAGCTATCAATGGCACTTTCACCTGGACAAATAGAAGAACTGGATCACACCAGATTGCTTGCAAACTTGATCACTTCCTAATCTTTGATTCCCTTATGCTGGAGGGAATAGCCATGGAGGCAAGTATTCTGAATATTCATGGCTCGGATCACTGGCCCATTCAGCTGTGGATGGAAGTGTCGGCGTCACCGGGGAAAAAACCATTCTGGTTCGAACAATTTTGGCTCAACCATCCAGACTTCCAAGCTAAGATCCAGGACTGGTGGAGACATGCAGAGGTTACCCACGGCTACAAGATGTTCAGATTTCAGCAGAAGTTAAAAAACCTCAAACAACTCATCAAAACCTGGAATAAGCAAACCTTTGGTAACATCTTCGACTCCCAAAGGCAGTTGTCAAAGAAGATGAAGACAATTCAAACCCAGATTCGACTACAAGGGTTAACGGATGAGTTGAAAGCCCAGGAAGTAATAACTTCTCAACAATTGGAGGCCAGAAAAGCACAGGAAGAGATTCTATGGAAACAAAAATCGTGTATCCAGTGGCTCAAGGAAGGGGACTGCAACACTAAGTTCTTCCACAGATCTGTCATGCAACGCCGCCACTCCAATAGAATCACGCACTTAATTTCCACTACTGGTGAGCCAATTCTCTCCCGTGAAGACCTGGAAGCAACACTGACAAATTATTATAAAAACCTCCTCACGGAACCTTCTCCTAACAGATCGGAATCCATAGCTAAGGTAATGCAACATGTGCCTGCCCTCGTCATTAGGGAGCAAAACTCAGCTCTACTTCGGCCCATCACAATCGAGGAGGTAGATCAAGCTTTGCAAGACACTCCAAGAGGCAAGGCACCCGGCCCGGACGGATTTACCAGCGATTTTTTCCACCACTGTTGGCCGATGATCAGGGTAGAGGTTTGGGAAATTATTAAAGACTCTCGTTCTACTGGACAGGTCCTTCAAGCTCTCAACGCTACCTTCCTCACTCTTATTCCCAAAGAGGGGTAGGCTCACCATCCCAAGCAGTTTAGACCTATAGCCCTTTGCAACGTCATTTATAAACTTCTAACAAAGGTGATAGCCCAAAGACTCAAACCCATTATGCCTACTATCATCTCCCCAGAACAACCTGGCTACATAGAGGGCAGACAAATCCTGGACAACGTTATTCTTGCTCATGAGGTGATTCACTCTCTGCAGAAAACTAAATTGCCAGGTATGCTCCTTAAATTAGATCTCTCTAAAGCCTTTGATAAGATAAGCTGGGACTATATGAGGGAACTGCTCCTCGCCTTTGGCTTTGACAAACTTTGGGTGACGTGGATCTTGACCCTTACCTCTGCTGCTTTCTTCTCTATCCTTGTTAATGGCGTCCCCTCTCGTCCCTTCACCCCTTCAAGAGGAATTAGACAGGGAGACCCTCTTTCCCCCTTCCTCTTCATTATCATGGCAGAAGGTCTTAGTCGAAGCATTCAAGCGGCAGTTGCAAACAACACTCTGGCAGGTCTACCGCTGCATGGCATCTCCCCTCCTATTTCACACAGTCAATTTGTGGATGACACGCTCCTGATGGGCACCCCAACGGTGCGGGAAGCAAACTCCATTCTCCAGATCCTCCAGACCTTCTCTGAAGCCTCAGGTCTAGACTGCAACAAAGACAAGTCCCTAATCTTTTTCTTTAATA
>JZKD02S1673614.1:40308-61939 GCA_000966675.3 Picea glauca
TGTAATAAGTTTCAGTAGAAAATATTTATATTTCAGGGTGGTAGGGAGGTGCTAGGGAGGATTGTTGTCCTCAGAGGTTCAAGTGGGTGCTCAAACACAGGGAGTTGTAGCTTCCATCTAGTTGCAGCCAGAGAAACCAGGGTGGTAGGGTGGTGCAAGGGAGAACTGTTGTTCTTTGTTATACAGGTTGGTGCCTGTGTGACTGGAAGTTGGTGCTTCCATCCAGTTGGTGTTAGAACACTTAGGGAGTTGGTGCTTCCTTATAGTGGGTGCTAGAGAAACCAAGGAGTTGGTGTTTCCTTCTAGTGTGTGCTAGAGAAACCAGGGAGTTGGTGCTTCCTTCTAGTAGGTGCTAGAGAAAACAGAGAGTTGGTGCTCTCAGCAAGTTGCAGCTTGCAAAACAGAGGTTGTAGCCTCACAATGAGTTGGAGCTCATATGTATGATAATGTACAAAATGTAAAGATTACTTATCATACCAAGAAGAAGAGGTTTTTACCCTTTATGGGTTTCCTCAAGAAATATCTGTCTCTGTATATTTCATAAGTGTGACTGATGTCGAATGTTCTATTGCTTACCTCCCTGCATTATTATGATTTTCATTAAGTGTTCTGCAAAGAGTTTAAAATAAGCATAATTGTTTAAGCACGGTAACAACTGATTCACCCCCCCCCCGCTCTCAGTTGTCCAACAGGATGTCATAGTTCTAGCTCACTGCATTGCAAAGAAGAACCAGATCTACACACGTTCACATGTGCTCATCCATAGGCACGTCCACTCTATAGATCTTCTTTCTCACTGCCTCATACAGGAGAACCATCTGGAGTTTTCTCGTCAACTTTGCTGCTCAGAGGAGGCTAACACGTCATCTTCATATATGTTCACATGATGATGCACCCAGCACTTTGGGATTTCACACGTTCACCTTGTGCTCAGCCACAAGCACGTCCAACTCAACAAATCGCCTTTCCCACTGGATAATAATCTGGAGTTATTATCACTCTCTAAATGGAGGAGGTCATCTCTACATTTCTAGCTCTGTCTCAGTGAGGAACCACGTACCCTTCTTAGGGGATTTCTCTCAGGTTTGTAAGATGAGAGAAAGGCTTCACATAGCTGCAATGATCCATACCTCACAAGTTTGTAAGCTGGAGAATGCCTCACATAGTTGCATTCATTAACACTATGGTCTTCGTTGCTTTCTTGTAGCATCTTCAAAATTATACTGAGTCTTTTATTAACCTCAGTAAATTATCTATCAAGCTCCTCTTGGTTCATCTTTATGTCAACTTCTTTAACATCCTCTCTCCTCTTTCATTGGATTTTCTTTGAACCTCCATCATGACCATCATTAGTAATCTCCCTTGTGGACTTCTCATAGTTCATTGTGAGTTGCATCAAGCCTTCTATGTTGCAAGTCTTTACATCTTGCCACTCAATACCTCATCAAGCTTTACATGATCATGACCTCCCGGTATTCTTCTAGTTCTCTCCTCTGGAACCTCATGAACACTCTTGCTCTTCTCTTGCTTCTGCACCTACTCACACTTTTCTAAGAACTTTAATTATTCTCCTCACTTCCAATCCTCTACTGGAAGTATCTACAACATCCTTTGCTGCAAGGTTATGCCACTAGATTCTTCAACTGAGAGCTTCACTTGTTTCCTCTTCCTCTGTCACAACTCTATTGGTTGCAATGGTTGCTACCATTCCTTCTGCTACTACCTGCAAACATAATATGTTTTTACCAGTTTTAATCATAATACATTAAACCAATACCTGTAAGATATGTTCGGATATCTTCGACATCTTCTCCCAATTATGCTTCTTGGTTAAGATGGTCTCAAATCTCCAATAATCCACTTAAGGAAATCCAATTCCTTTTTTTGCATGTCTGCATAATTCTATTCAAGTTCTCTTATACTAAAATTTGTCTCTTGCTCTGTATCCCTTATAAAATTCCGAAGAGTATTTACTTTCTCTGATATCGATTCAAAGTGACCCACCAGGTCGATTTCCCACAGGTGTAGAGTTATAAATTTACTCTGTTGTAGCTCCAAGCTCGAGCTACTCTCGAATTATTTATACAAGCCCAAAATCCTCTATTAACAGAGTCTAGAATGCTCTATTGATCCACCAGTCTCTATTTTGACACGAGACCACAGGCTAAAACCATGGTATAATCGTCTCCTTTAACGCCCTCGAAGCCCCTGGCGCTAAGCTCCTTTATCTTTATAGGACCAAGGCTTATGACCTCAATCTAAGCCCTGAACAATTTTTTAATACATGTTGAATGTACATCGTAGATATCCTATTCCAATCGACGGTTGGCTCTAACTGTGTCGTGAAATCTAACTTCAGTTCACCATCGATTTGTTCTGATGATCAACGATGGATCTTCTAGTTCCACTGCACCACTCATTTTGATGGTCGTTGATCTATGTTCTTCAACGGATGATTGCCACGTATAGTGGTCCTGGGACGTCGAGACTTCGCTCCCTTCTCAACAACCCAAAAATGTCGAAGGCCGCAATCTAAAATGGCATGGACCATTGATCTCGCTGGTGATCAACGGTCATAATCTCTTCTTCATGATATTGTTCAATGATGGGTCACTATCGATCCATATTGTGGATCCAGTCTTGATCGTTGATTCTCCTTTAATTATATTTGAACTCGCGACTTGGGCCTCCATGGAACTTTGATCAGTGCAGAACCTTGCTTGCACGTGTCATCTCCTAAGTGAGCTCTGACGTCAGCCTAATGTATCTCGGTCTCGACGAGGGTCATCGATCTACAGACTTAAGATTTAATCTTCACCGTCAAAAGTTTGCACGGAAACCATGTATTGTGGGACCTGGTTTCCACGTGTCACTTCCTCAATGGAAGTTGATAGAGATACCCTACCTAGTATCTCCATTTTTACACAATATTAGGCAACTTCAAATGACTTAGTTGCTCTATAAACCTACAAAGAGGCTACCAAGGATCTATCCATACAATATGCTCAAGGATTTTTTCATAATCCTTCATTAGGCCTTCAATATTCTTTATATTGGTTCAAAACCTCAATGCACTTGGATTTCCCCTTCATTCTCTGACTCAAGTTTACCAGGTTCATAATTTACGCAACAATGGTTCTTCAATTACAATTTGAAGGTTCATTTTTCTCTATCTCAATCAAGGTTTGGTCCTTATGAATCAATCACAGGTATGGATCGATTCTTGTATTTCAATTCCAGACTTCCATTGCACCTTTAGTTCTCCACTAATTGGATATGAGCTTTAAATAGTTCCCTGGTAAATTTCTTGTTCAACTCTAAGTCTTTAACAGTCTACAGGTTGATAGAATGAGGTTTCCACTCTTCGTAACTAGTGAAAAGTGTTCAATTTATTCTGTGGAACTAATACATATGCGTTCTTATTCATCCATATGATTAAGGGCTCTGAACCAAGATGAATTTCAATGGTGCTTATATATAACTAGAAAATAAGTCTAGGCGCTTACCTCGTGACTCCACTTATGACCACGTGTTATTTCTTCGCAAATGGCCAAAGTGGTTTTAGAAACCACCAAGTGAAAATACGAAGTGACCCTAGTCTGATGCATGGCTCTGTTGAAACCCGGTGGCATCCTTTTCCACAAATCGCTTGGGAACTAAACCCCGTGCTAATTCCAAATGCGAGAATATATGGATCGTTGATCAAGTTTTACGATCAATGATCAAATTGCATATTCATTCAAAATCTACGGATAGTTATTGAATCCTCCAATGATCCATGGTTAGCTTTCCATTAGATCAACGATTCATGTAGCACAACTCCACGATCAATTTAACTTTATTAATTCAAGTTCTTCAATACCTCCCATTCTGCAGCGATTATGGATCCTTGATCCTGAGAGTGATCAATGATCATTCAACGAGAATCTCACTTCGATTTTGAGTCTAAGCTCTTCCTTAGTCGGAATTTAATTTTTGCGACATGCAACTCGAACATACAGATCTCCCTTCAATGTGTCCACTCGACTCTGGATTTGCATAAAATTATGGGAATCTTTCACCATCAACGATAACTATGGCACGGTCATTTGACACCATCGATACCAAGAGATATAAATTTAACCTTCATCATCAAAGAATTCATATACTCAATCATGTACATAGTCACACAAAGAGTAGGGTTTTACACAATTAAACATAGGACACTCGAAACAGAGTATTTCTATTTCTAATATGCCAATTTATTAAACATGAACTTTTACAAAGGTCCTCTCTGCCTTATAGACTTGTTTTACATGTATTTGGCCTCTGATTAGCCTTTCGACCACATTGGCCTTCTACACACTCAATCCTCTCTCACACCAATCCTATTCGAACTTCCCATATGCCTCTTGGCTTACAACTTAACCTCAAGGGATTCTGAAACCAATTATGGTTTAGATCCACAATATTCTCACTAACCAAATATCTAGGATCCTTTGGATCCACAAAATCCTCTCTAGGATGATTCACTCCCTTCTAAGATCTTTCTAGATCTTCTAACTCTCGAAACCAACTCAAATGCATATTCAATTACATCCCATATACAACCCTTCTAGAATTACAAGGAAACATAGGAAAAATACATTAAATCAAACTTTAGGGAACCCACTCCCTTAGTAAATGAAATACCCCATAAGTCTCATCAAATCTACAAGAATTTGGAAGCAGGATGCATGTGCATCAGACTCCCAAGGAACAAAAATGTTCATGATCTCCTGATCATGAGTTCATGGATCCCAAACTCTATGTTGTAGTTGTTTATCTACTTTGCTACCTTCTAGTTGTTCTGTTGCAATTGCCTTCAATTCTCCAGGCTTCCAAACTTATGTTGTTGTTTCTCACTTTCTTTGTTGATGCAAAGTCTTTCATTGAGTTGAACTTTGTTGTTGGCTATCCTCTCATTTCTATTGTACCTTCTCTTGGATGTTCTCCTCATCAGCATCCACAATCCATCAATTTTCTTATCTAGCTATGTTATTGGATGAACGTCATTGATGTCACTTCTCCTTTGTTGTTGCATATCCTCTTCTTGCACAAGAGTTATTAAACTCTTATCTAACATATGCTTCCTATTCTGCCTTGCAGCTTTCTCCTCAATGTCTTTCAAGATAATTTATTCTTCCTCCAGTTCTGATTTTGCATGTTGAATATGTAGTCTTTGGCTTACTATCCTTTCCTCCAAGAAGTTCAATTCCTCATACAATTCAACAAAACCATCTTGAATTGCATTTGTAGATTCCATGAAACACTCATCATTTGGGTCCTCTTCCAACCACTCCTCTAAAATATCCATCTCTTATTCTGTGTTTTCTTTCTCTAGCATAAGACTGTCATTAAGCACTCCATTGATTGGAATTTCCTTGAGAATATCTTCATTAAGTAACTCCTCATATTTTGTACTCGCATAAATTTTGTGAGATGATGCTACCTCATTTTCCTTTAGAACAGAACTTGAGGTTTGTCCTTCTTCAATGTCTTGAGAAAACACCCCCTTGTCTCCCTTAATCTTTATGACAGTTTTGGATGATTGTCCATCACCTGCATCCACACAAATTCTTGTATAGTGAAGCCTCAGCTTCCTCTGTTATGGCAACTTCATTTCCAAATTCACCATCTTCAAGATCAATAAACACATGCTCAATTAATAATCTCTCTATTTCAGCCATCTCTTCTAGGAGTCTCATTTATTCATCAACATGCATAAGCACATCATCCAATTTCTTGTCATCACCTGCCAAATCTGCAATCATACACAAAGTGTCGAAATAAAAAAATATAAGGCTCCTCATTTGATGCCTTAGTCACCACACTTTCATGTTGATTTGAACTAGTCCAATAGTTCATAAGACTATCAATAAATCTCTCATCATCATCTCTATCTTCCTCTTCATCAAGGAATAATCCTTGTTCAGGTTCACATATGCAAACTTCCTCATCAAACTCAGTTTCTCTGAGTTCCTCCTTCAACTTGGCATACATCCTTTGCCTTAGCTTCATTTGCAATGAATGCCATCTCACCTTCTTCTTCTTTGTCCAACCATATCTCTAGTCTTCCTCATACTTTTGTAGCATCACCATTAGTAAACTAAGATGTACTCTCAACTCAGCCATTTCCCTATCAAATTATCCATCACCCATCTTCCTTATGCCAGCTACATTGGCATTTCTGTCCGCATGATTGTGACTTCTCTTTTAACCCTTAAGAAGACCATTAGTAGTTGCCCTTACCTCCTTATGTGGATTTTCCTTTTCCACTTGTGAGTTGCAATAAGCCTTTCCCATCAATGTAACAAGTCCGCCACTTGTCACCAGTACCAAGTCATCCTCTTGGTATCTTCACCTCTTCTTGAGCACTCCTGCTCCTCAACTTTAAAAGTTGTTTGGCTTCTGCATTTTCAACTGCACACCTCTTTCCTTCTTCCCTTGAGAACTATAATGTCCTCTTCTTCCTTCGGCAATTTTAATTTGTTGTTGGGGTTCTGTCACAAATTTATTCACTTGAGATCTTTGCTTGCTCCTTCTTCCTAATCGACAGCTTCATTTGTTGTAATGGATACTATCAATCTTCCTTCTTTGTTACCTGCAAACACAAATTCTTTATGACCGGAGTTAGCATAAAAAACATCATATCAATCTTTATAAGATATGTGCCAAGATCTTATCTTCAACATCTTTCCTTTGACCCACTCCTCTAAATCAATTCACTTCAAGAGCACACTTTCTCTGGATTATTTTTCAACTGAAATCCCTCCTTAAGAGCATACCATATCTTTGTAACCATTTTCTATCATCCTTGAAATCAACATAGGAGATTCAACTCCTGTTGTGATTTTACCTCCAAGAGCAAATTCTTCAATTCTCTGTTGGTTGTAAATTTTCTTTCATGTACAACCAACCATCTAGCTTCTCAATCCCTAGAGACTTAACCTTGAAGAACACTTGTGTTAGTTTCCTTTCTCCAAAGATCATTACAGACCTGGTTCTATCCTTCAAGCGAAAGACCATTTCTATCCCTAGTCAATGTATGTTCTAATTTCTCTATTACAATTTTGTCCATTCTCCCTGCTGGAACTACCTTCCTTTGTTTGCAATATTTTATAGAAAATCTCCATTGTAGTTCTCACAAACCACTATCAAATCTGCAAGCACCAAGGTTTCCAATTCAATTTCAAAACTATACAAATTTATTTACTCACGAAGCTAACTGCAATTCCCTTTTTAACATGAATCCTTGATGTGTTCAAGTTATGAGAAATTTCCATCTGATTTAACTTTCCTAAAGAGCAATTAAACATTCTAGCTCTGATAATTTCTTCAATCTCTTTTCCCAAGGAGCACAATTGTTCTGTGCTCTGATACCACTTGATAAAGATACCCTACCTGGTATCTCCAATTTTTCACAATCTTAGGCAACTTCAAATGGCTTAGTTGCTCTATAATCCTACAAAGAGGTTGCCAAGGATCTATACATAACAGTTTGCTCAAGGATTATTTCATAATCGTTCATTAGGACTTCAGTATTCTTTATACTAGTTCAAAACCTCAATGCACTTGGATTTCCCTTTCATTCTCTGACTCAAAATTACCAAGTTCATATTTTTGCAACAATGGTTCTTCAATTACAATTTGAAGGTTAATTTTTCCCTATCGCGATCAGAGTTTGGTCCTTATGAATCGAACACATGTATGGATTGATTCCCTTATTTTGATTCCACACTTCCATTGCACCTTTAGTTCTCCACTAATTGGATCTGAGCTTTAAATGGTTCCCCGGTACATTTCATGTTCAACTCCCAGTCTTTAATAGTCTACATGTTGATAGAATGAGGTTTCCACTCTTCGTAGCCAGTGAAAAGGGTTCAATTTAGTCCTCATACCTAATACATATGCATTCTTATTCATTCATATGATTAAGGGGTCGGAACCAGGCTTAATTCCAATGGCACTTATATATAACCAAAAAATAAGTCTAGGCGCTTACCTCATGACTTTGCTTGTGACCATGGGTTATTTCTTCACAAATGGCCAAAGTGGTTTTAGAAACCACCAAGTGAAAACGTGAAGTGACCATCGTCTGATGCGTGGTTTCGTTGAAACCTTATGGTTTCCCTTTTTGCAAATCGCTTGGGAACTAAACCTCGTGTTAATTCCAAATGTTGCGCGAAGATCTGGATCATCGATCAAATTTTACGATCAATGATCAGATCACATATTCATTCCAAATCTAGGAATAGTAATTGAATCCTCTAACAATCCAGGGTTAGTTTTCCATTGGATCAATGGTTCCTGTAGCACAACTCCACTATTAATTGAACTTTATTAATTCAAGTTCTTCAATACCTCCCATTCTGCAGTGATCGTGGATCATTGATCCTGAGAGTGATCAATGATCATTCAACGAGAATCCCATTTTGATTTCGAGTCTAAATTCTTCCTTAGTCAGAATTTAATTTCTGCAACCTGCAACTCGAACATACAAATATCCCCTCAATGGGTCCACTTGACTSTAGATTTGCATGCAATTATGGAATCTTTCACCATCAACAATAACTATGGCACGGTCATTCGACACCATCGATACAGAGAGATATAAATTTACCCTTCATCAACACTAATATCCAGRTTCATCATCAGAGAATTCATATACTCAATCATGTACACAGTCACACAAAGAGTAGGGTTTTACCCAATTAAACACAGGACACTGAAAACAGAGTGTTTCTATTTTTTATGCCAAATTACTATACATGAACTTTTACAAAGGTCATCTATGCCTTACAGACCTGATTTACATGTATTTGGCCTCTAATTAGCCTTTTGGCCACAATGACCTTCTAAACACTCAATCCTCTCTCACACCAATCCTTTTCGAACTTCCCCTATGCCTCTTAACCTCAAGGGATTCTGAAACCAAATATGGTTCAGATCCACAACATTCACAGTAACCAAATCTCTAGGATCCTTTGGATCCACAAAATCCTCTCTGGGATGATTCACTCCCTTCTAAGACCTTTTTAGATCATGTAACTCTCGAAGCCTACTCAAATGCAGATTTAATTACATCTCATATACAACCCTTCTAGAATTAAAAGGAAACATAGGAAAAATACATTAAATCAAACTTTAGGGAACCCACTCCCTTAGTAAATGAAAGAACCCCTAGGCCTCATCAAATGTACAAGACTTTGGAAGCAGGATACTCCTGCATCATAAGTTCTTACGTCAACATGATGTTTTTCGTCACCGAGACCTCGAGACTTTTCATACTTCTCATCAACCAAAAACTCCCACAGTACGAGATGCATGATGATCTGGACCGTTGATCATGCTAGTGATCAACGATCACGATTTCACCATATATAAGTCTAGGCTATGGAGTTGATCACGATTTCACCATATATAAGTCTAGGCTATGGAGTTTGGACCATCGATCTAGCAACTTTATCCCAGATCTAATCTGAGTCGTTGAACTCTTCTAGATGTGGATTTTTCACCTTTCTTTTAACTTGCACCATCTAACTCTAATACAATTTCGTTCATTGATCTACCTCTGGATTTGACGATCAGATTTTCCTCTCACCAGCAGATATCTAGACTTCTACAAACTTCGTCTAACTTTTGATACAATTGTCGTCTGTCGATCGGCTCAGGAACAGATGGTGACAATTTAATTGGGTTGTGATCTGACGCTTACAATCCTCTAGTCACCTACAGTGAGAATCTCTCTCTAACTTCGATCCAACACCTTACATTCATCAATGAAATGATATGACGATTGTTGTTCCTCGATGCTTACCTTGCACACAGAACGGTCTTCAACCTTTGTTCATCCACGACTCCAAACAAATCAACCCAATCTGTCTTCGATTAGGATCATTGTTCTCTTCGATGATCGATGATCGATTATGATCTGAACCTGTACAACATTAGTTAGAAAACAATTTAACACACAAAGTATCCCACATGGATTCAATAACTCACACTTCATCCAATGATATACAAAAACACTAGATAAACACACAAAGATTCTATAAATGAATCTGTACACAATTACACAAGGCCTTCTCGTGTTCTCTTGGCCTGATTTACATTTAATTGGCCTCTATTCAACCTTTTGGCAACACTTGGCCTCTTACACACTCAATTCCCCCTTCTCACTATGTCTCTACATACACTTCTTTCTCCAATGCCCGAAGGATTGCAAAATATACAACACAGGGTTGGAATCTTGATTTGTTTCAGATCCTATTTAGACTCCACAAAATTTTCAAAGATCTCTCGGATCCACAATATCCTTAAGATAACACTCTAGGATCTCTTCTAGACCTCACAACTCTCGAGATATGCTATCATAGGCAGATTCACTTACATTTAACCAAACTCAATTAAACAAACCATATCATATGCATTCCTTCTAGAATTTCAATAAAACATAGGAAATTACAATAATGACAAGTTAGGAAACCAACTCCCTTGGTAAACTCAAAGACCCCCTAGGTTTGTTCAACAAGGTAGATTTTGGAGGCAAAAATACTCCTGCATCAAAATCACTTTCCAACCGTTGTTGGGCTTTTATTTTTCCCAACAATGGTTGGAAAATAACATTTGTTTTATTATAAATCCGGTGAGTGCGTTAATTGGGTTTAGCCCAAGTGGTTGTGCTGAGGGGGTTTTCCCCCCCACCCAGGTTCAATTCCTGCAAGTGACATCTTGAGCTCTTAAATGAGCAAGCTATCGAAAAAGCCTCGGCTTTCTACAAAATCTAGTTTACCTCGAGTACCATCCTCGAAATGAGGGGAAGTGCCCAGTGGGTTTCCTCGGGGTCTATTTCAAGTAAAATAAATAAATCGGGTGAATACTAATAAATGTGTAGGATAGTATATGCAATGGTTCTTCTACCTTTTTTCGCCAAGGAAAATCTCACAGAAAACCCTATGAGTACTTCCCCATGATCCATGAATCGGGGTAAACCATCAGCCCTAATTATGGAGTCTAACCCTGAGGGGATAAAGAGAGTTGAACCCGTGACCTCCTCAACTTTTGAGTGAGAAATATCACACATCTGGCTGATGACCACTTGATCTAACCCTTGAGGCTTGGTTCTTCTACCTTTTATCTAGATGTTATTCACATTCACCTTCTGACATTAAGACCAATGTTGGAATTGGATAAATACCAGACATAAGTTCTTTAGAAAAAAAAATTATGATCACTGCTATAAATTGGTGTCAAAAAACATTGGTTTCTGAAATTTCATAAAAATAATACCTATGTAAAGACCATATAACACTCTTATTTGTTTTGTTAGTTCAATTATATGAATATCAAATCATAATCGCCAATTACAATCTACAAAAAGTTTTGTTGGTGTAAGTGCATAAATATTTCCTACAATTGTTTT
This sequence comes from Picea glauca, assembly GCA_000966675.3. Classification (NCBI taxonomy): domain Eukaryota; kingdom Viridiplantae; phylum Streptophyta; class Pinopsida; order Pinales; family Pinaceae; genus Picea; species Picea glauca. Next base: position 51,752 of record JZKD02S1673614.1, read on the forward strand.
GTTAGTCCATTTAAATTGAAAGATGAACCACAAGATAGTCAATTCTCTAAAACTAAAAAGAGAGAGTCGTTACTTGAAATTCTCAACTTTAACAATGGCCAACAATTACAAGATTATGATCAAAGCTTAAAAGTTACAAACCCTAAGTATAGTAAACGTTGAACAAAAGTTAGAATGTAAGCAAGTTATAGAATCCTACCTCCTTTCAAGCGCTCTCTTTAATTTCCTAATACCAAATAGAACTACACAACGAATAATTTTATGATACCAAATTGAACTACAACATACATGAGGATATTTTGAATAGTAAAAACATTTATTTATATCGTAGTCTAAACATGTTATGATTTGAATATTTTTTTATCATATTTGCTCGAATTTTGGCCAAATATTCAGAAGAATTGTTGGAATTGCAGATATCAATTGTTGAGATTGCACACTCAAATGCAATAGGGGTTTTCTGAGGGTGTCGAATCTATTTATCCAATTCAAAATTTTGATTTCAACAATGAAAAATTGCAATTTGACCAAAAAATTATATCATCGAATTCCAATAATAACTATCAAAAAAGTCTGAATCATATAAATTTTAACGGTTAGAATTCTTTTTTATTTTTATTTTTGGCATTCTACATGTAATTGTGTGAAGAGTCAAATTCCAAACTAAATTGTATGGCAAATTCGTGCTCATTCTAAATCGAATGGAATTAAACTCGTTCAACACTGTGTTGACTGACTCGAACCCAAATTGAGACAAACATTCCACCAACTTGAATTTGTTGTCAAATTTTCATACCGAAAGGGTTAATTCGGTGGAATTTTTCTACTATGCCTTAAACCAATGCAGGAACCACACTTTGTTTGGAAGACCATACAAGCCCAATTATCCAAAAGAATGCATGTATTGTATCTAGGGTATTTCATTGATATATTCATATTGTTTAGGTAAGGGAAATGACAGAAGACATCATGTAGAAGGGATATCATGTTGATTATGCATATAGTTATGACGCCCCAACAAACTCTTTGATCATCACAGAGAAGATATTTGATCCCTGGTCTTAAGCAATAGGGGGTAATGGAACTCCTTACCAGAGACTTTCCATAAAGGGAAGCGCAGTGTAAGACATGTTACATGGTTTTGTATATAATGCAACTCGCCATCACTTAGACGATAATTCAATGAATCTAAGAGCAAAGAAGAAGGTGCAAAGCAAGGCGAATCTCCATGTGGATGCTTTGAGAGTCGTTGCTAAAGTTATAGTTGTTATGGATAACTTTGAAAAACCATATGAATGTGAATCTATATCCTCACGAATGTCATACTTTGAAAACATGAAAGGACAATAGACAAAAGAAAATAGAAGCTATGAGAAGAAGAAAAGCAAGTAAACAAAAAACTTGACAACAAGCAAACCATGGGGAGCTAGAAACTTCTAGATACAGCTTGAAGATTGATTGCTTCACCTCATTCCTCCCCTCTGTCTCTTTATCACTGTAACAAATGCATCCCTCCTATTCCCTTCCCCTTGTTAATGTTTCCATTGGCTATTGTGAGCTTATTTGCTTCCTTCACTTAAATGTGAGAACAATTTGAATATTGTTAGCACTAAGAGATAAAGACTTACTTGGCTAGTATCGATAGTCTCAATTTTTTCATTGTGCATCTTTTTTTCTACTCTGAGATTGGTTTTAGAAATGACCACCTAAGTTGATTTAGGTCTCCTAATATGGTGTATTGGTGTCTTCCTCTTAATGTAAGAGCAATCCTCATCTTTAGCACTAGAAAATTTTGGAGGCAAATCGGTCTTCATACATTGAGTAATGATTAAATTCATTAATGAGTTTGCATTTTATGATATATGGATGTTGTCATGGGTTCAAATTCCCTTGGATTTGCAATGTTTTTGTGTTAATTCAATATTGTGCTAAGCTTTAGTGCTTTCTCTTTAAGATGACTTATCATTTCACTAAGTTTGGTGTACACGTGATTGGAATTTCTCTTTAATATGAGTTATCATTTCGCTAAGTTTGGTGTATACATGATTGGGATTTCTCTCTATATATTATTTTTACATGAGATGCCCCTCTCATTTTCCATGTTGGAAACCCTTTACTATTTTTACTATTTTTCTTCAATTTTGCACTCATTCATTTTCTTCAACTAGTCTAAGATGTATTGGCATTCCTAGATCTGCATTTTCATAACTAGACCTTATAAGTTATGGTCCTACAAGCCTTTGGTTATGTAATAGCCCATATAGTCATCAAGGATTCATGAAAGGTGATGAGTTGTTCTTCCCTTAAATTGGATGTAGGTCAGCTTGTGACTAGAGATTGATGACAACTCTTTCCCTAACATTTTGGACTACCAAGTGCTAGTTTATAATATTATAGAATGCTTAGATATCTTTTGTAACTCCCCGTGATGCAACTTTCAATGGGATAAAAGTCAATGCTATAAACAAAGTTCATCGAAATGAATCGACTTAAAACCTAAGAATGAACTTGGATAAAGTTGGCTCGACTTTTTAAATTCTTTGGCATTTTGTTTTGCTTTTTAAGCCTTAGCTAAGGATCTTTGTGACATGGTCACCTAGAATGTGGGAAAGGGGATAAATGGATGTCTAACCCCATGACCTTGGCATCTCAATTTCAAATCTACACAAAGGTGATGGTTACCATTCTATCTATTATTCATATCCGGTGCCCTTAACCAATGTTTACCAATACCTTAAAAAAAAAGGTTATTTCTTTTGGCCAATTTTATAAGGAGACTATCTTCCACAAAGTCAGTTGGAACCTTTGTTGCATGCTTAGGAAATGGAGAGGTATGGATATCTTCATAACACACTCAAGTTCAAACCCTTTGTGCTAAATGAATCATCCTTACTTTAGGATGCATGCCTAGGAAATGGAGAGGTATGGATATCCTCGTAACACATACTCAAGTTCAAATCCTTTGTGCTAAATGGATCATCCTTGCTTTAGGATGGAAAGAAGCTCGGAAGTCGATGCTAGCAAATTATAACATATAAGGAGTATCTTATGACAAAACTTTTAGTTATGGTTGATTTTTAAAACACTTATTATTTCTTCTTCCAAGGTTATAATTAAAGGTATGTTTGTGTTCAGTGTATATGGAAAGCATAAGAGGTTGCAAAACCCTTCCTTAGTAGGAAGGGCCATAGTTTTTGCTTTGGTATATCATTTAATGAGCATTCATTGCCATGGTTGCCCATCCTTCTATACAATGAGAAGCCTTTTGGTGGAAACAACTTCATTCTTTATTTTCAAAGCACCAAACCCATTTTAGATATCTTCAATGCCCACATTAGAGACCGAGGGCCTTGGTGAGACCAAGTCCCTTGCATCAGGGATAAAGGAAACTTTCAAACTTTTGAGTCCTAATACTCTTGCTATCAACAAAATTAAGGAATTAATTCCAAACTCCCTTCTCTTTATGTTGGATGTTCAACCCTAGAGGGTCTCTATAGTATTCAAAAAATATTATCACACCAATGGATGTCATCGACATTTCAGAAAGCATCTTTTGGATGCTCTTTAGATACTCATTTAAATAAGTTACAATGGCTCAAATCTAAGTAAAAGGCATGGACTTTCAAAATCAAGAGTATCTAAACTCTTTACCGAGCAAAACAATAAGTAATGCACAGAAGCTCACAAATCTACATTACAAGTTATATTAAGAGAACTGCAAAAAAATGTTTTCAAAGCAATATTTTTCCCATGGATCAAGTTGCCAATGATTTTCTTAGTTAATGTGTAGCTGAGAGTTTCTCTATCTACAAGTTTTGAGCTCTAAGAAATTAAAATCAAGTTGAAAGAGATTACAAATTGGCATTAAAATCAAGTTGAAAGAGATTACAAATTGGCATTAAGGAATGATTTTCTTAGTTAATATGTAGCTGAGAGTTTCTCTATCTACAAGTTTTGAGCTCTAAGAAATTAAAATGAAGTTGAAAGAGATTACAAATTGGCATTAAGGATCGATACCCTAAATTGAGTATGTCATGCCCAAAGTGGAACAAGGTTCATTGGTTTATGAAAGAAGTTATGTATAAACTTTCAAGCACAAATATTGTTACAAAACATTAAGCTGGTATATGTAAAGATGCAATTGATCAAGCTACACAATATTATAGATAGTTTTGTTTTAAAAAATAGAGTTCTTTGAAGTAATATTCTAGCTTATTTGTCCATTGGATGTAGCTTGGGTGGTTGGGAGGAATGATTGTTACCCTCCCCACCAAGGTTCCAATCCCTGGAGTGGCATGTTGTGCCCTTTAATGGGTCTATAAGATGCTCTTGTTGTTGAGCCCCCAATACTCCAAAAATGCCCGGCCACCCCATGTTCCTTCATGGATTTTGGGGAGGTTTTCCGTGGACGTAGCGAGCACCGATATCCAGTACCGTGAACCACATGTATAAAAAAATAACAAATAAATAAATAAAAAATATTCCAGCTTATTTGAGAAATTGAAAGACTGAAGGGAAGATGTGCATAATAGAACACATTTTAAAACTTACTGATTAAATTTATAAGCAAAAGCAATAGAAGAATGAATGTTTGCAAGGCAAGTTAATGACAGTATAAATGTTGTTTACAAGGTAAGTTAATGCTTGTATAACTGCATTTTATTAAGCTAAAGGTCAAGAGTGGAGATATGTGCAATAATTTGGTATATTCTCAGAATAAATGTTGATCTTACCTGAAGAATGCCAACTGCTAATTTTGCTCAGGGGTTCAGTCAAGAGTGATTTCATAAGTAGTTTAGCATGCTTGAATTCCACAAAACTTCAGTTCCACCATTGGTGGGATCACAACTTCAGTACCAATGGATCCATACATGTGGCCTCATTTAGTTGGTGGTCATATGGAAAGCCATAAATCAACAACAAAATTGAACAAGGTCTGCAATGGCTGTGCTTGCTCAAAATAGAGTTTAGATTAAGAAAACCAAATATTTGTTGCAATGAATACACACACACACACCAAGAAAAACCTCACAGGATCTTCCCTCTTCTCCGGAAGGACAGCTCAACCCTCAGACACAATAGCAACTATTAAACCTGAAGGCCTTGACCGGATTTGAACCTGTGACCTACACGCTTTGGGCGAATGCTTCAACCGATTGAACTAACCCTTACAACTTATATATATATATATGTGTGTGTGTGTGTGTGTGTGTGTGTGTGTGTGTGCCCTCATTTAGAGGGTGATCATATTGAAACCCATAAATCAACAACAAAATTGAACAAGGTCTACAATGGTTGTGCTTGGTCAAAATAGAGTTTAGATTAAGAAAACCAAAGATTTGTTGCAATGAATACACACACACCAAGAAAAACCTCATGGCATATCCCCTCTTATCCGGATGGAGGACAGCTCAACCCCCAAACACAATAGCAGCTACTAACCCTGAAGGCCTTTACCGGATTTGAACCTGTGACCTACATGCTTTGGGCGAATGATTCAACCGATTAAACTAACCCTCGCAACTTATAACATTTGATATTAGTGTCTATACATATATCTATTTGTTCATGCCACACCACAATTCTTATGCAAACAAACAACTTATATATATATATATGCCACCATCACAATCCTTATGCAAACAATCAACATATCCAATATTACTCAACAAGCCAAATAGCCTTATTTTTACAAATGGGTCAGGGGAACAAGAAAGACACATTCAAATGATTAAAAAAGGACCAAAAAAGCAAACGATTAAGAACGTCTTTGTTTTCTTATGTTTTCTTGTATTTTGAATGTGGTGGGAAAATTGCAGTTATCTTGTATTTTGAATGTTAAAGTGGTGGGAAAAATGCAATACACCAGTTGGGTGGTAAAATAAATTAAATAGATAATAATGTTAATTATGATGAAATTCTATTAAGTTTTTATGCTTTCAAATCGCCCATCAGGGGAAAACAGAGTGTTCTCGCAACAATGCGAAAAGTTATGCCAAGATAACCATTTTTACCAAACAGATATGAGAGATCCTTAGAAAGAACTAAAATGGATCATCATCTACATTGGATACGTGTGGATAGTAGTGATCAAGAATATTATAACCCAAGAATTGTAATGGTTTCCAAATATTTACGTATTTGATTTATTTATAGCAATATGTGTTAACAACTTTTACTAGGTCCATTTACAGAAATATATGGGTTCATTAAAAAATTATAGAAGAAATCCCATATCTATCAATCTCAAGTGCTTTGAATATAAGCACATACCTTTACATATAAGCACATCCCTTAGTCCAAGTGGTTAGCTCAATCAGTTGTAGTCAATGTTGTCAGACAATTGGTTAGTTCTGTGCCAGCAGGTGCCCAATTTGAATCCCCTTGAGCTAGGTGCACTAGTCTATGCCAATGGATTTACTAGGGATGCTTCCCCATGAATGTGGGGAGGCATTACTTGGGTGTCCCCATAAGGTTTTCCTTGGAAAAAAATATAAGCACGTCCCTTAATCCAGGAATCCATAAGCATAGTTTTGAATACTAGATATTCTACCCAACATAACTTTCAATTCACATTGAATAATTCTCCATGCTATTGATCATAAAAGTTAGTACTTTAGGCTCGTTAAATCTGTTGGAAGTTTTCAATGCCATTAGGCTAAAAATCTAGTAAGTAAATGGCATTAATACAAAACATACATCAATAAACGCCCAGAGAAGACAATTATAGATATTAAACTGGCTAGAATCCCCTGGATAGTTAACCATACTAGTCACAATATTAATCCAAAAGAAACTAGCATGGACATAACTTATAAGTAACCTGTTCTGAAACACCGGCCTTACCAGCTAAAAACAATTTTAATGTATTTCAGAGTAGCAGCTTGGGCCGAATCCCCTTCCAAAAAAAGGAAACTGAACATAAAGCAATCTTACAGGTGTAGCCAATCAGACTGAACCATTGATCTCTTGCTACATTTTTCTGTAGAACGAATATTTACTACATACACTTTCAGATCCAGAACAAATAGGTGTAAACTTTTAGGAGACCCTTTGAAAAAAATGGCTCCTTTACAGACTCATAACCAACCCTTGTGGTCTGGAATCTCAACATAAATACTAAATTACATGGACAGCATATTCTGCAAGCTCAAGCAGAATGAAAGAATATATTAAGACGATCAATCATAAACCACCACACCATAACTTGAATTTACAAAGTATGAGCAACTGGAAATTTTCACCTGAATCAATTTTCTACATCTCTAAATTCTTGGATTGAACTCCTACCTACTCCATTGAGGCATAAAAAAATCTACCATATTCATCCCTGTTCACGAGCTGCCTCCTCTATTTTGATCCTTTCCTCCTCTTCTCTGTTGAAGGCAGCATTCAATTGTCGTTCAAGCTGCACAACAGCAATTAAAATAGAATTTCAATCTTACAGGCTGCAAAGCTTTAAAAAATATTTGCCGATGCCTAAATGAGCAATCCAACTGAAACTTACCTGAATATTTGTCATCTTCACTCTTTGCAGCTCATCAACAAGACTCTCAACCCTGAAAAGAACAGTAGACATTCATATTTGTCCATATCTCAAACTACATAAAAAATCTAAAATTTGCTCAGCATTTAGAACTTTCTTCACCTACCTGCGTTCCATCTCGGCCGTCTGCTGTAGAATCCAGAGCTCTCGATCTGAAGGTACTTCTGACTGTATTTCAGAGATTATAAGTTTTCAATACAAACTGTTGCATACTTCTAAGGTGGGAAATAAAAATCTCTAGCATTAACTAATTTAAAGTTTGTGGGTACTATTAGCAGGTGCAGCAATCTCATATTAGAAGATAAGGCTTTAAATCTCTTCAATCAAACCAAAGGGAGGAAACTATAAACCAACATTTACAAGGATATCAAAGCCAACTAGTGCTCACTGCTGATCATGTAATTGAAAAACAAAAGAAAAGAGCATGCATTGCTATTGCATCCTCTGTCATGTATTTGTATGTTCTTGGTCGAATCATTGATATTGGACTATCATGACAAATCCCCACAGATTGATTGTTGTTAAATGGATGTTTGATGCTAGGAATTCTCATAATATAGGACAATTGTCTGCTTAGGTGGGTCTGCTGATGGGGGTAACAATGAAGGGAGTGCTCAACATGGACATTTTATGAGAATGATGACAAACTGATTGATCACATACGGGAGTTCGAGATCTGCTTGAGGAAACAACATCTAACAATAAAGATTTTGTAAATCATTATCAAGTTTACGTAAGCATCTTTTTCAATCATCATAGTACCAAAACATTGACCTTTGGCTTTTGTGTTAGGATTGGGGGAGTAAAATAAATAGTATTATTTTGTGTTAAAGAGGGGTGTTGGTGTAGTAACACTAAGTATTGTTAGGATTCTTAACGTTGGAACCTTTAGCATAAGTATTGTTAGCATAATAAAAATTAACAATCCAACATTTAATATAGGTTAGTAGAGGAATAGTTAAATGACATAGCAGTGTATAAAAGGAACCTTGTGGCATCATTAATAAACAAAACATTCTCTCTATATTCATTTCTCTCATGTTTACAGCGGTGCTTTTCTAAAAGCCAACATTAATATGGCTTGCAAAATAACACTCGCACTTAAATAAGGTTTTGACTGCCATGCACCCAACAAAGCTTTCCTACCTCCAAGGTTCCTAGCTATATCGTGAGCCATTTATGGCTACCACCTTCATGCCTTACACTTCCTATAGTTGGGTAATTAATATCCATTTTACAGGCATGAAATAAGTGCAGCGAGCCTATGTGAAAGCTCACATCATTTTCAGATGAGTGTAATAAACCTAGGTAAAAGTTTACCCTTGCTAAAAAATTATAACATGTACTATTTCTTGGGCCAAATGAAATGAATTTGCTAGTGTGGAACACAAATAAATTCATTGACAAGAGAGACACATGAAGGAATCAATGCAAACAGCAACAAATCCAAAATCTCCAACGCTGCTGTTATGAAGAATAAGCAAAACAATGATAAAAATTTTACTACAAATAATCAGCATTGCTAAAGGAATGTGATCAGAAAGACAACAGACCACGAAATTTTCAGCAGCACTCGAAGAGGTGGATTTGGAGTTGAGCTCAGTTAAACGGCGAGCTGTCATAAGGCAAGGCACAGGAGATACCGTAAGTCTTAAAACGTCAAGATGAAATTGGTTCAAAATACTCTGAAACACTAGCTTGCAAACAACTACCAATGATAGATAAGAAAGATCAAAGTTAATACCCGGAGGAATTTCTCCCTGGCTCACATGCTTCATCAAAAAAATAATTTGATCCTGTCAAGGAAAAACAAATCAAAAACTTCTAGAAATATCACTGTCCTCACTTTAACACTGCATATCATTCTCTTACTGGTAATGTATACAGTCATACCAGGTCTAGAGTCTAGACTTACCCTTTGCATAATATTCTGTTCTAGAATACTTTGTAAATCTGGAAGGATTGCAGAAGCAGATACAGTTGCAGCATTGTTCCAGGGTGCAAAAGATGGCCGGGTCATTGAAGTTGCTTGAGAAAGGGTCTGAATAGCTCAGAAATAATCCAAAACTCAGAACTGATCTACTTCAAATAAACTGAATTTGTGTAGACATGATGTATACTATCATACAAAAATATTGAAAAGGCTTTACCTACAAGAAAATAAATGCACAAGGGACCTTCTATAATAAATCAAATACCAGTTAATCTGATATCATGAGGCATTGCAAGAAAAAAGCATTAGAACCTGTTGTGCCCAATCAGCACAATGTTATTTTGGGGCTGGGTTATAGTTTTCTCATTTTGACGGTTTTAATCCCTTTTTGACTTATATTGGATCATCTTGTATTTGGATATTTATCATTTATGTCCACTAACTGTATGCGCTTGATAGCAATCTTTATTGGGTTTGTTATGGTTAGTCCCAGTGTTACATGGGCATGTGATCCCCAAGGTCAGGGAAGCACTCCCCGAGCCCCTGACATGGTGGGAGGGCTGGAGAAACATTTCACCAATTTGAGGGGCACATTTCGCATAAAGAGGGCCATGTGGGCAACCCCTCCCGAAAAGCAAGATGTGTGGACACCTCCCCCCACTAAACCGATTTTTTAGTAAAATCCTAAAAAGCTAAAAAAGTGCTTAAA
>JZKD02S1673614.1:109948-123051 GCA_000966675.3 Picea glauca
TATTTGGGAGAGGAATACCCCAAGAGGTAAGGTTAGGGTTTTAATATGTGATTGATGATCTAAGTGATTAATGCATAATGCTCTAAGAATATTCTAGATCTAGATCTAACACTTAGTAAATCTCTAGCTTAAGCCTATTGGGCATCAATAACTTAACTAGATCTATTTGCATGCTTAAAGCTTTTCAAAGTTTAATCCTTCTCTTAGATGCTTAGATCTATAATCCTAAATGCTTAAATGCTTCAATAAGTGAATGGTTCTTCTTTTCTTCCATGCGTGATCTCTAAGGCCATTTGCCACATGCTTGAAGTAATCTCTTGATAAGTTGATAAGTAGGCAAACACTTAAATCTTTTTCTTTCTCACACTTAATGCTCATATCTTAATGCTCTCAATCATAAGATAAGTGTATTTCTCTTTCCATCTTGTTGGCAAGTTGTTCTTGCCCTTGTAGCTTCTTTCTTTGCAAGATATCTAATTGTGCAATCAAGTGACTTGCTCTCACATAGCATATATGTGTTAATGCTCTTAAACTCATAAACTTAATCAACACATTTTTAGGCTGAAGTGAGTTTCGGCCAAGTCACTAAATCACATTTTAAAAGTGTCATAAAATCATTAAAACACTCTAAAACATTCCTAAAGGTCTACCTAATCCATATAACAACTTAATAGACTATTTAGGGTACCTCAAACCACCATCTTCACCATCTAAAACGGGGATTGAGGGGAAACGGAAGGTGATTAAGCCGGGGGCGGTCTCATGGCGCAGAGCGTCCTTTCTGTGAGAGCTCAATCTTTCAGGCTGACCTGCGAAGCTAGGGTAGGCCTTGTTGCCATACTTCTTGAGCATCCAGCAATCATTTGGCAATAGGGGGAGGAGGCTTTGGTGAAATAATTTGTAAGGGTAACTAAAATCTTTCAACCTTAAGAAACCCTTAACTCATTAAACAATTAAAACTTGGACTAAAATCTCTAAATACTTAGTGGGTTTAATAACTATGAGTGGGTCTTCTTCATCTTCATAATACTTGTGCTTAAGACTCATAAATCTTCTTTGATGATGTATTGATGATGTATTGATGATGATCTCATAAATGTAATGTGATTCTTTGATCTCCTTGTATCCTGCACATGAAATAGTAAAAGTGGTTAGCTTGCTTGTTGTACTCTAGCATTATTTACTTGTAAATCTTTTACTGAATATTTAATTCAATTATCCTTTTGTAAGTAATATTGTAATCATACTTGTAAAGAAACCCCCTTTAACTTTAGTTGACCCCTTGCCCAATCTTAGGCACTAGTCTTAGTTGCCTTAGGAAAAAGTCTTGCTTAAACATACTAACCCTTGCATCTTGCATTGTTGCTTGTGCATCTTAGGTTAGAATCCCCCAAGCCTTAACAAATTAAAACTCCCCAAGCCTTAACAAATTAGAATTAACTCCTAGAACTTAACTCTAAAACTAATCTAGAAACTAGGGACTACCCCCCTTGGCTTCCCTAGGAGTGAGCCTAGACGGAAGAGGTTCCGGTCAAAGTGACAGCGTGGGCTATTAACCTAGGCATTATGCCTCCAAGGACACACTAAGTGAGCCGGACTTAGCTCATGTTGGCAAGTGTGTATTAGGACGGCAACAACCCTGAAGTGGGAAATGAGAGGGAGCAACTCCTTAAAGCGAGTGGTGTAGGAAACGACATAATCTCTATCGATAAGGAAGGTGGTTGGGGGGGTCTAGGAGGTGAAGGGGGGAGGGAGAGAAGGAAAAGTGATGTAGAGAGGGAGAAGGTGAAGAGAGTGTGGACAGCCATAAGGAGAGGGGATATTGAGAGGTATCGGATGTGTGGGAGGAGATCCTAGTTGGCCAGGACATAGTCAACCACACTAGCCCCCCTGCAATGGGGAAAGCAAGTAAAATCCCCTGACCCCGAGAAACATGAGAGACCATTTAGGATCAATAAATCATGGGATTCACCTAGTTGCAAAAGGTGTCTCTCGTAACCTGTGAGGGGACCAATCCTATCATCTAAGCTCTTATGAAGGCCCACAAACTCCAGCTCTATCTCCTGAAGGCAAAATGCATCCTTAGCTCTACGATGAAGGGTTACCTATATGTCTCTACGGGTGTTGAAGTCACCTTGAAGAATTACCTCTCCAAGAGTGGAGTAATGGGAGATGTTCGTGTAGAATACACAACTCGATCCAAAGGCCAAGTCATCAATAGATCCCAACAACCTCCACATGTGTGCAACAACAACTATCCAAAGCTTAGATCTGTGATAAATGCCTCCACGTGTGCAAGAAATGGAGCGCTCCATGAGAATAGAATGTATAGTCATCAACAAGTGCAATCTCAACCTCAAAACATAACCAAGAGGTCAAGTAGTCTGATGTTGGAAACCATTTGTGCAACAAGGAGTGGGTTGGCCAATCCAATAAACCATAAGACACCTGAAAACCATGAAGAGATAGAGCGCTCCCTTAATTTGAGTGTCTATCTTGTAGAACACCTCTATAGGACCTTAATAAGCACACCATAAAGTCCAAGGCACTCTCACCAAGAGTGCCATGTCATGAATCCTCCTCCAACAGGTTGAAAACTACAAGAAAACTATAAGAAGTGTTGAAAATCCATGAAGGATTAAGGTGCTCTACAAGAACAAGTGTCTATCTAGTCAATTATCATCATGAGGTCACAATAGACACAAAAAACCAAAAAATCCCTCACCAAGAAGCTCCATGTTGTCCATCCTCTACTACAAGCTGAAAATGACCTATATGTTATGCTAAGTGTTGGAAGTCCATATTAAAGTAGGGCACTCTGTAAGAACAATATTATCAAATATCATCATGAGGCTACAATAGACACATAAAACCTTAGAGCGCTCTATCCAAAAATTGTGATCCATCAACCATGCTCAAACCAGCCTTCAAACCCTAGGTTGCTGAGAAATCACGAGCACTCCATCACAAGATATCACCATCGAAACCCTTATCAAAACCTCCCAGGGTGCTCCAAAGTATAGCAAAGAGGTGAGCGCTCTATAAGGTAAGTTGTCTATCTTATTAGATATCATCGTAATAGTGCACTAGACAACTGAAGTACAAGAGGGCTCCTCTAGAAAAGCCATGTAGCATGTCATCATGAAAACACTAGTCAAACCACCCTAGGGTGCTCAAAGTTTAACAAGGAGGTGAGCACTCCATGAGATTCTCTATCTACTTTGTTAAGTATAATCAATTAAGTAAAATGTACATAAGAAAAAGCTAGAGCGCTCCTCCTTGAGAGCCATCTCTAACACACCATACATACTAGAAGCAATACCATAAGGCAAGGAGCAAGCACCACCACATCAAGCTGATCAAATGGTATGAAAATGACCAATTGCAACACCAATCAAGGAAATCAACCACATCAACATCAAAGATAATCACTATGCTCACCACTATCCATCACATGTGATCATGAAGAAAGCAACATTAACTAAGACACCTACTCCAATCATCATGCTGAAGTAAGAATATCATCACTATGCTTCACCAAAATGCACCATCCTCGAGCAAAAATAAGATTGTGTTTCTGTAGTCCATCAGCATCCCTGCAGGTTACCCCTGAAAATATGCAATTACCACTCATGCAAATATGAGGGGTAACAGGGTGAAACCGTGCAAGAGTTTCTGTAATGTGTGAAGATTTCCAAAAAATTAAGGAGTGGGTGTGGCACAAATACATTTTTCAATAATATGCACAAACATTCAAAAGCAAAACTAGAAATGATAGTCACAAATATATATATATATAATTCAAAATTTAAAGTATACTATTGAAATTTCATAAGCCATCAAGATTTAATTACAAAAAGTGAACAGCAAACTTCGATGCTCAATATTCTCATCATACTCTTCACCTTGTACACTATCATTGCCTTTGAGCATATCATGCATTATAGCAATGACTCTGCCCAAACAATTTATGATATCAATGCATGGGCATTCCAAGTAATGTAGTTGTTTTGCAGAATTGCAGAAAAAATTTGTGATCTTTAATGAAAGCCTAGAGTTTATTAATGAAAGCAATCAAGGGCTTCATTCCAAAAAGAATATCTCATCAAGGCAAGTTCCACCCATATTTGTAGAACACGTACTCTCCAACATCACCTAAGGTATTTTTGTTTTGACTAGGAATGTTTCTGTCCTTGGAGCAAATGATGAACTTGGCATCAAGCGTAAGGTTGTTGCAGATTCTAACCCAATGCACTGTAACATATTAGCCCGTCCTTAAAGTTTGCTACCTCAGTTGCACCGAAAGAAGGGATATCCTTCCCTAAGCATATAGCGAACAAGGAAAGGTCATACCTGGGCTATGGCATAGGACCTTCCCTTCGCTCTGCTCAGAAAGGTCCTTTCCCCAATCAACACATGACATACTCATCACATTTGCATCAACTAACTATCCTGTGATTCGTTATAATGTCCTGCACTTTACTAACCCATAGCTCACTACTACTGTGGAGATATCTTATGTGACCTTCATCATCTACCTAGCATATTCACAACTTTTGGGTAAATGTTTAAGCTATGGCTTAACCATTGCCACCCAAATATATTGCGTATGCTCAATGGCAGCAATAAACTTTTCATGTCCAAAACCCTTTCCTTTTCTGTTACAGGCTTTCTTTTCATTTTATGTTTTCTTTTATTTGGGCACATCTCCAGTTTACAGAAATGCACCTGAACTGTTAAAAATGCAGGTAGGTGCAATTCCACCTGCATGAAAAACGCCCACATGAAAAATAAGGATCTGACTGCAGATGCAAAAGAATCTGGTTTGAATCCCCAAAACCATTCTTCTAGAGCAATCCCAATGAGGGTGCTTGGCCCCAAGGAACAGATCCCGTAACATTATTTCATTCTAATCATATACACAAGCACATCTGCAAAATTTTATCTTGGAGGATCTTTTTTGTCCAAGCGTTGCAACGACCAAACAAAGGTCATACAAGATACAATCATCTTCTTGTCAACAATTCCAAAATTTGAATGACAGGTGATAAAAGTACAGAGAACAGGAAACAAACCTGTGATATCTCCTCTTTCTCTTCATAAGCCATTTTATTTTGTGCCACTCTGTCCATTTCTCTTAGCTACAAAAAAAGTCATCAAGATTAATCTTTTAAAGCACTGCAACCACTCAATCCATTGAGGTCAAGAGAATGCAGATAAAGAGCGGTCATTCATAATTTCTAACCTTCAAGATCTTACAGCGTTCACCAAGAGGAGGTAAGCCATCAAGAACTGTTCGAGCCACATATTCATTTGAACGGGCATGCTTGAAGAAGTGATGTTTCAATAGCTTTGCTGATGTTGGTCGCTTCGTAGGATCTTTTACCAAGCACATAGCTACCATTTCCTTGAAAGACTAAGAAAACAACCATGTAATTAGTTACAGTAAAAATAGAACAAGATCATGTAAATCTTTGATTTATAGTTAGAACATCTCAGAAAACATGCCTTGGAAAATTTCTTGTCCCTTTCATAGTCAAGACCTGGAGGTGCATTCTGCAAGGTCATAAGCAAGACCTGCATCACAGACACTATCCGATGTTAAAAGAACTGGGGGAAAACTCAAGTGAAAGTGAATCGTAGCGAAACAAAATGTGCATTATTATTGTCCATTAGTAAATACAAACAGTTAATGGCAACTGTAGAAGTAATATATACATAACCAAAGACAAGGAAGTGCTCAACAGTCTTATTTTTAAATATCTAAAAGTATGCACTATTTCCTCATAAGAGAGCAACTTCTACCTTCATTGGAGGATATTTGGAAAATGGAGCATGACCATGAGCAAGCTCTAATGCAGTAATCCCAAAGGACCATATATCAGCTCTTCATGTAGAATCATGTGCCATGGAGATCATTCACATAAGAAATGCATACAATAAGAATAGCACATCCATGTTCTTCAAACAGTGAAATAGATCGTTACAATTACTGCAACCGAAAAATCTAAAAATAGGGTTCTTACTTGAAATCATAACCATGAAGTTGTTCCATAACTTCAGGTGCCATCCTGCAGTGAACGGGAGTCAAAAAATAAGAGAAAGTGTTTCTTATTTCGAAAATAAAAACAAGACGGGAATATTAAGCTAAAAACAGAAGAATTCAACTTAGCAGTTGGCAATGGCACCCAATCGATTACAACCACTTCATAAAACAGAAAAGTATAAAGCTGTAATGAAGTGAACAGCTAGAAACAAGAACCAGCATGGAGTCCCCACGAAGGTGTTCCTGGATCGTTGCCTATCGCCGGAATCAAACATGCAAGCAGAGACACCAAAGTCCGCTAACTTAACTGCACCACTTGCATCAACTAAGATGTTCCCAGCCTGTGAAACAAAAAAGGACTCGCATGTATCTCAGGAATATCATACCATTTCATCTCTGTTTATCTCCGTACATGTGTGTGTGTGTGAGAGAGAGAGAGAGAGAGAGAGAGAGAGATGCATTTGCAGTCCATCAGGCCAAAATTAAATATGTGAGTAACCAATCTGTGGCTTCAGAGAACATCTGTTCTTTACTAGCAACAACATTTGAACACAATTACTGCCTACCTGAGCATGTGAAAAACAAATGATGTGAAAAAAAGGGGAAAAATGGCAAGAGAATCAGAAAATATGTCAGGCAATAAATTAACATGATAAGTCTATAAGATTATCACAAATAAATAAGAGCAGAGTTCAGCAAAATAACTACCTAAGGCATTAAGGAAAAAGAGTCCCAAAAAACCTGACAGAAAACCAAATTGCATGCACTATTTGGAGTTCAGAATCATACCTATGGCCAGGCAAAAGTCATGGAACTAGGTACAACAGATAAATGTATGCTGAGTCAACCACTAGAAGCAAGACCACAACAGATCAGAAAGGCCTATTCTTATGAAATATTGACCCTTGTAGAACAAAGTTTTGCAGTTTTATCAACAATGTTCATGAGATATTGACTGGTCATAACAAAATGAAATCAGAACTTGAATTTTGAAGTCAAGACATTTAGTTTAGAAAATGAAATGAAATCAGACCTTGACTTTTGAAGTCAAGACATTTAGTTTAAAAAACAAAGCTTTCTTCTGACAGATCACATGCAAACTTCCCTAGCACCTACAAATATGCCTTCAGGAGGTCAATCAGAAGTTCTAAGGAACATATGCACTAAGTCAACTACAAATATTCTTTAATTGAACATTTCTAAACAAAGCTATGTCATGGCAAGGTGTCATACCATAAAGTTAAAGAGAAGCAAAGGATGATGTGCCCTTTTTTCAAAAATTGAAAATCTACAAACATAAAATTCAGAAGGTTGACAATAAATTTTGACAATACCCTTTTTGGCTAACAGGTAAATTTGGTTTCAGTGTTGGATTTGAGTAAGGATGGAAGAGAGAAGAGCAATCTTTGCAATTAATTCGATGATTTTCCATTAACCAGAGCATATATCTACAATACAAAATTGTTTCAAAATTAGACAGTTGAAGATAAGGATTATCCTCCAGTGAAAACCAGACCAAGCCGAAAAGTGTTTTACCCCTCTAAACTACTCATGCGCTTAATTTAACTCTATCGTATATTTGGAAAAATAAGGCTCTCAACTATAATGGGCATCACATAGTTGAACAACTCTCATAACGACCATGTTAATTTCTTTTGCACCAATCATCTCCCTAAAACTTTTGAAACTTGCCTTTGCTTAGCACCTTAGTAAAGATGTTTGCCAACTAATATTCAGTCTTGTAGTACAATACTTCAATCACCTTGTCCTGCATTTTCTCTTTGATGAAATGATGGTGAATCTCAATGTATTACATTTTCACATTAAACATTGGATTAGTTGTAAACTGAATCACATTGATATTCAGGTGAATGTGGCTTGAATTTGTTGAAGATTCATGTCTGTTACCTCCCAGACCTGCACTCAAAGATATTCAAGTCTCAGAACAAAGTGCAACCCTAGAGGCACTTAGGAAGGTTTCCCACAGTCACTACAGCAACTCTTCCTCAGTTTAGGCATGCTCTCCTCTGACACGAGGGAAACCCGGAAAAAGAATGTTTCAGATGTTCTTTAGAAATAAAGGGATGGTGGACTATCAAGACCATTGCCAATCCAAATAGGCGATGGAGTCAAGATCTAAGAACAAGAGAGTTTGAATATTGTGGAGAAGACATAATTAAGCCATTTGCTGATGTGCCATAATTAGTCTAAGACAGATTTTCAGATTATGTAAGAATAAGTGAGAGCCCTTATACAAGATGTACCATCACAACCAGGAAATTAGAGCCAACCAATAACATGCAACCATGAACAATTAAAGGACAAAGACATATGAAACCATAAATGAAATAGATAAACTAGGAGTCTAGGACAGCCTTCTTATAGCATGAACAACCAACAATACATCAGTTCTTCAATACGATTTCGCCACAAGATCAAGAGAGCCATAACATGCCACACTTAACCATTTTTCTTATAGCTAAAACAGCCATCAAACATAGTGTGTTACCACATAATCTGTCACCAAATGAAAGTGTAAAGTCCCAAGCACCTAGGTGATAGCTTTGTGTAACTAAGGAAAGCCACTATCACCTCACCAACCTTCTTCTACACTTTAGGCCAGCTCTCCTCTGGTTCAAGGGGGGCTTCACTAAATAGGATTGCTGGAATTTTAAGCTATGAAGTACAAAGGTGACATAGAGAGTAAATTCCAACATAACAAATTTGTAAAGGTTAAGAAAAGGAAGTGGATGGGAGGACCGGAGACAATGTCATACCGTTGGGTGCATGGGGTCGAACAAGGCTCACATGGGAAGCAATTCTGAGGATGGAAAGAGAACACTATGGCTGAAAAGTACAAGCTATGTTACCTCTCTCCTTGCTGCCCCAAATTGCACAGATAAATCTAAGGATGTCACAAATGTAGATAACATTCAACACTCATGAAGATTACTGCTATCAGGAGTAAGGTATAGATATACACTTATCCTAAAGTAGAGAGTGATGTGATCCATAGACAATACTCCATAGACAATCAATAAAAGATATGGAATGTGTATACCAAGTTCCTACTCCGTGAATACATGTCAAAGACAATTTCAGCAATAAGGAAAGTAGCAATATATAAAAGATAAATAGTTGTGTAGATCCTCCAAGCACATCCAAAGATATTGCATTAAGCTCCAAGGGAGGAAGTTCTCACAAATCCAACCATTGCCAAATGAAGGAGTGAGCAAATCTTTTTTATAGATTTTAGCTCAACTCTCTTCTACAATAAAATAATTTTTTCCTTAATTTTTTCTCCAAGGAAAATATTAGAAAATACCAAAAATATTACAATAATAGTCTACGTGGGCGAATTAGGTCTAAATGCCCATACATAATGCTAAATAGAAACTCTTAGATGAATGTGAAGCCACGGCCCACATGTCATCTTCCTCAAATTTCACGCTCGAGCAAGGTGCATGCAAAGAGTCACTTGTCCTCCTCATGAGCAAAGGTGCTCTTCAAGAAATAACCACCTCAATAAAATAATAAAAATGTTGAATCAAAGAGGTAGGGCGAATTTCCAAAAATAATGTGAAAAATCCAAGTGTAAAACTCCAATAATGAGGGCACTCTCCAATATTAGCATGCAAGTGCCAAGTGTCATGGTTAGAGTGTCTCTTCTAGAAGCCTTTTGACCAAGAATCAATAAAAAACACCTTCTTCAACAAGTGCACCCTTGGTACTTGTGCCTTGTGGACTACTTTGACTTGAATACAACATTAAAGTATTCCTTTGACAAGCATGCCCAAGGAAAGAATGCCTTGTGTCCACATTAAATCCATAAAATATCCAAGCATGAATTTACCCTTGAAGAGAGGTAATGATGCACCCTTGATATTTGTGCACCTTTGACCAAGTCAACCATGAAGAAACCACCATAGAAAGTACGCCCTAGATATTTGTGCGATGAGTCCACATTAAATCCATCTTCTCTCCTCAAATAATGTGCAAGTGGACCTCCTTTCACTGAGTCAAACTAGTTACAAGTCACTTCACCATGTGTGCAAGGTGTGAACAAGTCCATGCAAAGTGTAAATGGAACCTTCTAGACAAGTGCACCACATAATGGTCTAAGAATGTGTGCTCATGTGTGAATGGGCAAGTTGATGACGTGGATGGATGAATGGGTGGTCAAAACCCTAGGGCACATGCTCAAATAATCTCTTAGTCAACTGAAGGTTCAATAACGTCCTCAAGATGTGTGCTAAAGGATAAGGATGGTCAACAAGGACAATTTAGCACGTGTGAACAAGGCTAATGCTAAGCAAAACAAATTTGCTATTTTTACTGGGTTGCCTCAACATGTGTGCCAAAGGGGAAGTACTTACTTCATGTTATGTAACACATAGACATAAAGTTTTGTTTCCTGGTGATAAATCAACAATGAAACTTAGGGAATAAGCCTTAATGAAGAATTAGAACATTGGAATATTAATAGGCCAATAATTAAGTACTCAATCTAAAGTTTTAGGATTTAATTAAAATATCCTAAACCAGTTAGGTGTGTTCACACTGGAAAAAGTGGAAATATGAGAAATGAGGGGTTAATATGAAATAAAACCTAAGTAATTATAGGCAAAAGATCGCATGCATCTTCTAGGAGATGGAATGAGTGAAATGTAAATGTAATGTGGATTTTACCTATGTAAAAGGTAGAGTTGCAATTTAATACACAAACTACCTAGGTAAAATGATGAGATGTGATGAAATTGTAAGGGTGAAGTGGGTTCCACCTAGGAAAAAGTGATGATATGCTTGTCATACACAAATTACCTAGGTGAAATTATGGAAATGTTGTGGAGCATGAATGAAACTAAGAAAACACCAGATAAATATAGGTAAATACAACACCATGCTAGAGGACACCACAACTAAGACATGAACTAACCATGCAACACAAAGTGAAAGAATTGACTAGAACACGACTAGTTGACCACCAAAAAATGATCCATCAAGAGCATGATGCAAAACTAAAGCAGCTTCTACGAACATTCCAACCTGCAAAAAATATGAATCATGTGCTCAAAATAACATGTACAATATAGGTGGTAACTGAGTGAACAACCCTTACCAAAAAATTACAGCAAAAAATATCCTTCAATAATCCATGTTTACATCAAGTGTTTTGGAGGGTTTCACCTTAACCCTCACATCCTCTTATTGAAGCAAGGCTACCCTTTAAAGGTTTTTATCAACGGCAACAACAACGGCAATCTTTGTAAAAACTGTAATCGTTCATGAAAGAGAAAAAAGAGAGATGGAAAACCTCACAGTGAACTTGACCCTTCTTCCTCCCAAAATATCTTCAACTAAGCTTGGAGGGGAACTCCCACAACTCCAACCATGCCTCTATCAAATGAAATTATCTTCTATTTATAGGCTTCTACCTTGAACAAGCCCTGATTGGGGCGCTCCTCCATAAAGCCCATTTCTTGCCTTAACAAATCTTCAAAGGCCAAATGGCAGCTCCCAAGGCTAGGGTGCACATCTCAAGCCCTAGCACAACCTCTTCCTCTCTCCACAGGAGTGCTCAACAATAAATGTTTTAATTCTCCATAGAGGTGGCACTTATACTCTATACAATAAATATTCTAATTCTCCATTTAGATGGCACTTATACTAAACATAACTTAAAGTTAAGGCCAGCCTCACCATCATCAAATACAACTGTTAGAAATAAGAAGAGAACAAAATAATAATACTTTTAAAAAATTTGTTTGCTAGATCAACATACACACACAACAGATCTAAATAAAGATTTCTGATTAGGGGCAAATAAGAAATACAGTAGATCTGAAACAACAAATATTTTTGAGCATATATCAATTAGATTTCTGAATACTGAAACAAGTAAAACAGAAGCTAGAACTAGTAGATCTAAAACTTAAATAATTAAATAAAAAACTGAAGCAAGTGAATCTGAAACTTACCTCTTGAATAATGAGAGATGAACTTGGCACACATGTGAATGTAAGCCTCTATATAATATGTTCATATCTAGTTTAGGCTCATGGATCAACCACTTAGGGTTTGATCTCTGTCAAGGAGAACTTAGGACTGTCAATAGAAAAACCCCAAGGAAAATGTAACAATAACCCCTAGGAGTATACTTGAACAGTAAACCCTTATATCCAGCAATACACAGGGATGGATCTGATATAGGCGAGTGAAGTTCACACAATCCACAAGTCCCCTTCTCAGAAAAGGGACAGCAAGCTACAAAACCCCTTACCTAGCAGCTAGACGAGGTATGGCAGCTATGAAGAGAGCCCAGAAAAATGGTGGCGGCTCCTTCTAACTCATATTTGAGGACAACAGGAGGGGCGACAACCCTGCAGCAATTTTGGCAGCTAGGAGGGGCAGATCTCACAATATAAAAGGCCAGCTGTTAGAACAGAGCAGATCTGCAAGTTAAGAGACCTCAACAAGTAACCATCCAGCAAACAACTTCAATGAAGGATCTCCCAGCAAATGAACCACAGAACTGAGGCATGAACATTTAAAGGAGACCGCAAAAATCTGAGGAAGACAATAGTTAAAGGAGGCCGCAAAAAATCTGAGAAAGATTGTCACTAAGGTAGCTGCAACTTTTATAAAGAGTGAGAGTGTGAGTGTAGGAGATAGTGAGGATAGGTTCTAATTTATAGTTTTAGGATAGGGTTTTAGGTTATTAAATTAATAATTAATATCTTGACATATTATTTAATATAAATATTAAATTAATATGTCAATTTAAATATTAATTAATATTCTAATTTAACATTACAAAAACCCTAAAACACAAAATTAAAACCCCACTCACACAAGATGAAAACCCAAACTCATAAACCAAGGGAATCACGAGGTTAGGAAAGACAAGGAGGGGTTCCTTAGTGGCAAAACATGTCCATATGAATCTCAAGGTGACCAATAAATTTTATCATCACTGCATAAGGGGGTACATCACACAATGTGTCATGCCCATCTTCATAGACTCTCCTAGGTCCCGTGGACCATCCCGGGAGAGAGG
>JZKD02S1673614.1:147891-168082 GCA_000966675.3 Picea glauca
GACTTTTAGGTATTGACCAGCACAGCTGTGTTTGCCATTGGACCCCGAGTTGTGCTATTTGTTCCGTGTCTGAACAAGGAGTGCCCCTCCCCATTTGTCTGGCGATATAGCTGGCGCGCCATCCGTGGTCGGTGGGTCTAATATTAGCCTAACTGTCTTTTTAGACTCCGGTTAAAATAAAATAAAATAATGGAGTAATGGATG
Organism: Picea glauca; assembly: GCA_000966675.3. Taxonomy (NCBI): domain Eukaryota; kingdom Viridiplantae; phylum Streptophyta; class Pinopsida; order Pinales; family Pinaceae; genus Picea; species Picea glauca. Next base: position 148,096 of record JZKD02S1673614.1, read on the forward strand.
TTGTTCATGGTTTTTAAAAATATGAAAATAATAATAATTTCATTTAAATTCCAAGAATGTATATGTTCAGGGTTTTAAAAATTAAAAATTTCAGTTAAATTCCAAGAATGTATGCATGTTTAGGGTTTTTTTAAATAATAACGATTAAAAATATAAAAATATAAATTTCAGTTAAATTCCAAAAATGTATGCATGTTCAGGGTTTTTTAAAATAATAAATTTTAGGTAATATAGTTTTTTTTAAATAATGGTGATGAGTTACTTTGTATTGGTTAATAACAATTAATAATTATTATACTCGCTACTAATTGATAACTAAAATAGATTTTAGTTCTCTATCAAATAAATTAAATAAATAAATAATTTTATATTAAAAAAATAACATTCCTAAAATAACTCTGTTATATTGTGATATTGTTTGAGGTAATAATATCATCTTAAATATAAAGTGTTGTATGCTCTCAATCAAAGTGATAAAAAAATCCTTTAAATATATAAATGTATTATTATATTATAAAATGATAACAATTTTTTGAATAAAATATATTTTATATTTCCATGTTATATTATAATTGATAATGGTAGCTTGAACCCAAAGTCCCGCCATAATTGGTTGTTATCAAACACGTACTCTAACGAGCAACAAACTTATTGATAACAGTTACCTCGTAAGTAACCATTAGTGTTGCTTTATGCAAGCAAAGATGGAATCCTTTGTTTCTATATTTAGCAAAAGAAGTTGAGTATTGCATTAAAAATATATATAATTATGGGAATTATTAGAATTTGTTTGTAAGTTAGATATATTAATAATTATATTAATAATTGGTGATTTAATAAAGATGTTTTTAGGCATATTTGTAGGAATCTTTGTTTAAGGGGATATCTATTTTTCAGGTGAATGTTTATTTAGAAATTTGGATCTTATTGAGGAGAGTGAAATTTACATTTTCACCATTAAAGTTGTGAATCTTAAGTGAACTTCATTGTTAAGAATATGTGTTATTTTTTTGAAGGTTAGTAGGTTAGTTTTAGTTAGTTTCATTGTTAAGCACATGTATTGTTTTTTTGTAAGTTACACATTCAAATCAAGGAGTATGTATACCTTTATAAACTAACTAGTAGAATCCATGTGTAAATGGGGTCCCTTGTCCCATAAACAAGGAGGTATCATACATCAATTTGGTGTATGTCTACATCATAACCTCAATTTGATTATTATTAATGGGGTCCCTTGCCCCACAAATAAAGAGACATCTATTTCATTAATAAAAGTAGTGAATTGCATCTACATAACATCAATTTAATGATTATTAATGGGGTCCTTTGTCCCATAATCAAGGAGACATTGATTTGATTAATGAGCCTATGAATTACATCCATAATGAAGTGTAAATGAGATGTGTATAATAAATTACATTTTTAATGTTAATAATTTAAATTGAAAAATAAATATTTAATTTAATAATTTAAAAAACATAAATCTATTTTAAGAGTTTTTAATTCTTTTAAATCCATTACATATTCTGGGTTTGAACTTATGATCTCTTAAGAGGAAACACATATTCTTAACTATTAAGCTCACATATGTTGTATTTCATACATTATTTCATTCTTATTATAGAACTTTTTTTTTTACACCAACTTTATTATTTTTAATTAAGCTAACTTTATTATTATAATTCTAATCTAATTATAATTTTATTAAAATGAAATGATTGTCATTTTTTTAATTGAGTAATCCCATACTAGATTTTATAATTATAATTATTATAATTATAATTATTATTATTATTTGTAATTGAGTCAACTAACGTTTCATCGTTATTATTTTTAATTGAGTCATATAATATTTTATCACCATTATTTTTAATTGAGTTGTCTCATCACATTTATCTCTCAACATCTACACCTCAAGAGCTCCCTCGTACTGGGTTGTAAAGCACCTACTACTCTAGATGCAATAAATCTTAACTAACAATTGCGTCATTGATATATAAAAAACTTCAATATCATCAATATATTGTAAATTTAAACTAAAAACATTTAAAAATAATATAAAAAAACTTCACTAAAACATATAATATTGAAATGTATTGTAAATATAAACTTAAAAACATTTGAAAAATAATAATTTAAAATAAGCACTTTTTAAACTTCCTCAATAATTTCAATTTCATATCATTTCATTTTCAAAAAAATATTCTTTATCAAATGAGAAATAATTTCACTGTGATAATAAAAATCACGATCCCTTTATAATTATAAATCATGACTTGTACATACCGACATAACAACTCAAACAAGAGGTCCCATTTCCTTTCAAAAAGTCTTGATTTGTATTGTGTGCAATAATTACAATAGCTTCCACAACTATATGGTTGATATCAAAAGCATCTTCTGATTTGTATTGTGTGCAATAATTACAATAGCTTCCACAACTATATGGTTGATATCAAAAGCATCTTCTTTTAACAACTTAATGATAGATGGTGGTATTATTACATAATCTCATTGAAAGTTGTAATATATGCAAAGATTGAGCAAAACTATTAGCACATTAATGGAGTTAAGCATACGTTATATAGTATATAGTGAATGGACTCGTTAGAAATCTTGGAGGTTTCTAGAATGGGTTGGATGGGACAGAAGTGAATGAGTTAATGGTCCTTCGGTGGCTTCGGGAGAGGAGTTGTCACTGAGCGTGGAAGGGCGGGGTGTAGGTATGAGGATAGGGGGCTACTGTAGGGGTAGATACCTGTTTCGGGGGCTGAGCAGTCACCTTTTAGTGTTTATGGCGACAGTTGTTGAGGGCTCGGAGGTTGATCCAGATGAAGACCTATGGTGGAGCCAGAAAGGACTATACAAACCAGATGAGGTGTATAGGAAAGAATCAAAGTTATACCGGAAAAATTTACTCCAGGATGACATTAGGGTTGGCAAAGTGGAGGCTCGTATTGGGTTGGGGACAGGTGTCGAGTCATTGAGCGGTTCAAGGGATACTAGATCTATATGGATCATTGACGAGTTGTTTGCTCGAGAAGCGGGAAGGGGAAGGGGGTTTGGTGTCAATGCGAACAACACTTCGTCATTTTTCTCGCAGAAGGCTATGGATGAGAACTCGTTGTTTTCCTTGCAGAAGGTTGTGGAGGGGAGGCAAAGCAGTGCGGTAGCAATCCAGGGGGTGGCGAAAAAAATGTTGGGTACTGTTGCGGGGAAGAAGGACCTTAACGGTTGTGGATTGCCCTGGTCGGTTGAGCCGAAGCTGGGGGTAGGGAGCGGCAGGATTCCTCGAGAAGTTGTGGTAGGAGGTGGTAGAGAGGATAGCGCGGAGGGAGGTTTGAAGACTACTGATCCGGGATCTTTTCTTCGGGTGACTTATTAAAGAATCATATTAAATGAGCATAAAGAAAAGTACAACATAAAGAAGGAAAAGCTCAAAAGGAAAGAGACATAATCATGCTATATGAACACAAAGAACTTGATAATGGAGTTCATCCCTTGTGGACTACGTCTTCGGGTCCTGCTCTTAAATGGGTAGGTCTTTTTATTAACTCCACAAAAGATTTGGGCAAAATACATAAGTATTCCTCATTCTGGAGTTAAGCTATAGAAGATTTGCTCAGATCAGAAAACTAACACCACCACTACGTTCGTGGCGTCGTTTTACCTACAAATGACTATCTCCACGTCTTGATCTGAGTCTGACACTTTCAGGCCAAAGAGACACCTCTGCCTCGATTACCGTACCACTGCCTCTGCAATAAATGACTGAGAAATCTCGAAAAGCGTGCCAAAAATCTGTAACATTCTGTACGGGCGCACTCGGTTATCCTCTCTCATGCTCTGTCCCGAAACACTAACCGAGCCCCCTTTTTTATACAAAAATATAGGCGGTTATGTAATAAGTGACATGGTTGGTAGAGTGGTTAGTGGACCTAAGATAGAGTGTAGGTTTGCAGAGCTCTCGGGATTGAATCCCGTGGACTTCATTTTTGGCATATAGTTTTAAACGAAATTTTGGCGCGCTTACTAAATATAGCGGTGGTTGCTAGAATGGCGGAATATGCTATATATAGTGGTAGTTGAAATAAGCCCCTACATTGGCAAATGCAGTGGTCGTATGGGCTAACACGTAACCAAGGGTTGGGTTGAAGACCTAGCCCTTTTCTCCCCCATATGAAACATTATCCAAACTTAAATATAATTCAAACCATGATATAAACAAGAAACATGTAGTGGTGTATTGGTTGGTGCAGAATGTGAGGCCTTTGGGCTATAGGAGGTCAAGGGTTCGACTTTGGTAGAGTCATTAAAATTTTGGTCACGTGCTAACCACTGGAGGGGTGCCACGTGGAAGCCCATGACTGGGCCACGTGGCACCATAACATTTGTCCATGAAACTGAGACTTGTCACAACTTGATTTACCCACGTGTCTGCCATCAATCTTGCCACGTCATCCCATGCCAACTCAGTTGTACGGCCGTGCCACGTGTCACCTTGACTTTTTGACCAAGTTTGACCTAAACTTTGACCGCTTATATCTTTTGATTCGTAACTCTGTTTGACAAGTCGTTTGTGTCGTTAGAAATCTTGCAATGCACTCTTCATGATCATGCCCTTTTAACTAAGTTTTGGGAATTTTGAATCTTTTCCCTTTTGTTGTCTGTTGAATCCATTTTGAGCATACTGAGTTGCTTCTGTGCGTTATGAGTTGTTCTTAACCTTCTTTGGATCCTTTTTTGGATCACGCCTTCCCATTGAGAGATTTTTGAACCACCAAAACCTTTCATTAATCAACTGGTAAGTGAGGGAAGAGTCCCCTCACTTTATCCTTCTCAATCCACTTTGCCTTGCTTGGATGTGTGCCCTTTAAGCCTACTCGAAGATAATCAACATCACCCCTGCATGAAGTCCTCGTCCTTCTATCCAGGACGATATCTTCCTGTAACTCATCCAAATACTCAGGTGCAAACTCATCAACTGATGGTATTGAAACTTCCTCATCCTGATCCATGATCATGGGAGGCTAAAAAAGTTTCAAGTTCTCTACATTCACAACAGAGTAAATCTGCATATATGGTGAAAGATCTAAACGAAAAGCATTAGTGTCACTTTTCTCTAAAATGGTGAAGGGTCCATATCGGATAGGCTTGAGTTTCTTGCCTTCACTCTTCAATCGTTCCTTGTTGATGTGAAGCCATACCCGGTCTCCAACCTGGAATTGATGATCAACTATGTGCTTGTCATGCCAAGCTTTATATTGTGCTTGACTCTTCTCCAACTGTTCCTTGACTGCCTGGTGTATCTGTTGGATGCTCTGAATGAACTTGCGAGCTTTGTCCTCTGTTCGTTCTTCATTCACACCGGCATCTCTCCCATACATCAAGCCCAAAGGAACCTTTGGTAGGTACCCAAAACATGTCTCAAAAGGTGAACTCTAAGTGGATGAATGTAAAGCTTAGTTATAAGCATGTTGTACATAGGGTATTTGTTCATCCCATAACTTTGGATGCTTGCTGCAGTAGCCTCAAAGCAAAAGTACCATTATTCTGTTTACCACCTCTGTTTGTCTGTCGGTCTGTGGATGAAAAGCAATGCTCCTCTTCAATTTGGTGTCCATCATTCTCCACAAGCTAGTCCAAAATCCCCAAGGAATCGAGTATCTCGATCCAAGACAATGGACATGGGTAACCCAAAGTGAACCCAAACATGTTGAAACAAGAGATTAGCAGTCTGCTCAATAGTTATCTACTTTTTACATGGCATCAAGATACACATCTTGTTGAACCTATCCACTACAACATACAAATAGTCATGACCCCCTTTGGTCATTGGTAAACCCCCTACAAAATCCATGGAAATGCTTTCCCATGGATGGGATGGAACGGGAAGTGGTGAGTATAGCCCCAATTTTCTATTAGTGGGCTTACAAGTAGAACACATCACACACCCCTTTACATATTTAGTTACAGTTGCTTTCATTTGAGGCCAATAACAAAACCTCTGCAAATGAGCCATAGTTTTTCCTATCCCAAAATGCCCAGACACAAGAGTAGTGTGAGCTTCTCGTATCACATGGACTCGTTCACTTGTAGGAATACATAGCTTCCCAAGATGATAGAGTAACTTTCCTTACAGATAATTATTCTCTACCTGTGCACCATGGGTTAGCTTCTCATATACTTCTTTAAAATCTTCATCGATGGCATATTGTTCTACATAGCTATCACAAGATAAAGAAGTATTCTTCAAAATAATAGAAGCAATAATAGGAGGTCTAGAAAGCATATCAACTACCTTGTTACGTGTATGCTTCTTGTACTTGATTACCAAATGAAATTGTTGTAGAAAACCCATCCATCTGTAGTGTTGAGATTGTTGCAGTTTGGTTTGTGCTTGAAGATACTGTAAGGGTTGGTGATTTGTATGTATAATTGTTTCCTTCCCTAACAAGTAGTGCTTCCATTTCTTTACGCTTTAGACTAATGCATACAACTCTTTATCATATGTAGGATAGTTAGCAACAGCTTGGTTAAAAGTCTCTGAGTGGTAATAGATAGGCTTACAATATTGCATCAATATTGCACCCATAGCGTATCTGATGGCATATGTCTCGATCTCGAAAGGTTGTTGAAGATTCGACAATGCTAATATTGGTGCAGTACTGATCTTCTCCTTCAAAATGTCGAAATATTTTTGTTTCTTTCCTTCCCACTAAAAAGTGTTCTTCACACTTGTTAAGGCATGCAAAGAAGCTATTATAAAGGAGAAGTTGGGAATGAACCTCCTCCAATACTGGACTGCACCCAAGAAGCTTCGGACTCTGGTTACACTTTTTGGCTCGACCCATTTTACAATTACAACAACTTTGGAAGGATCAATCTTCAATTGTCCTCCTCCCACAATATGACCTAAGTATACAAGTGCAGTCTTGCCAAATTCACATTTAGACATTTTTACATACAACTTTTCCCTTTGCAAAGTATCAAATACCTACTTTACATGCCTTACATGTTCATCCCAAGTCCCGCTAAAAACAAGGATGTCGTCTAAATGTACAATCACAAAGTCATCCAAGAAAGGCCTGAATACATCATTCATCACACGCATGAAAGTTGTCGGAGCATTACAAAGCCCAAACGACATAACTAACCACTCAAACAATCCCTATTTGGTTTTAAAGGCAGTCTTCCATGCATCCTGTTCTGTGACCCTGATTTGATGATATCCACTGCGCAAATCCAACTTAGTGAAATAAACAACATTCTTCAATTGATCAAGTAAATCATCTATATGGGGAAGAGGGTATTGATTTTTCACAATAATTTTATTCAAAGCCCAGTAATTGACACACATTCGCCATGTGTCATCTTTCTTTGGAACCATCACGATCAGAGAACCACAAGGAGATGAATTGGGCCTGATGACCCCTTGATCCAATAAGCCATGTACGTACTTCTTGATCTCTGTCATCTCCACAACTGACATCATGTACATGCCCATAGTAGGAAGAGGAGAATCATGTTGAAGATGTATCTCATGTTGGATTTCCCTCTTAGGAGGTAATCCATCTGGTTCCTGGAAAATATCATTATTCTTATAGACAATATCAATTAATTCCTTTTTATGAGATGGATCACACCCTTGGAAAGCGTTGGATGTCCCGACATCCTTCTCTTTGACGACCATGAGTACATATCTCTTATTAGTGGTTATGAGTCTTTTCATTTGTCCTACACTAATGAGTGTTGTATTTACCCTCATGTTGTGAGCTCTAACAATATATTCCACTCCCCCTTTAGTAAGGTGGTATTTGTTCTCATGACGAAAGAAGACTGCTTTTCTATCATAAAGATAAGGACTTCCCAACACTATGCCACACATATCAAGTGGTACAACATCCAAATCCACTTCATCAATCAACTTGGAAGCACTAGCAAATCCGATCCTATATTGTTTGGTGACATTCAGTTTTTCTTTATCACATACCCAACCAAGAAGATAAGGCTTCGGATGTGATTTCGTTTCAAGACCCATCTTCTTGATAAGTGCTTCAGATATTAAGTTTACTTGGGAACCCGGATCAAATAATGTATCTATCTTAGTATGTTTAGATACAACTCGTATATGAAATAACTCATTCCTCTTTCGTTCATCAACATGAGATTCATCATTGGAACTTGAACTAGCATGGAGAGAATCTTTACCTTGTACTCCAACCGTTGTGATCTTTCCTTCATCTCTTGATTCGGAACCAAGATCTTGTTGCATTGTAGCAACAGTCTTTGTCTTCCCCTTTCCACCGAACTGTTTCAGTTTCTTTTCTGGACACAGTTTCCAACAGTGTTCTTCATCGTGACCGCCCTTCTTGCAATGAGTGCAAGATGGTTTTCCTCCTTCTCTCATTACTGTAGTAGTCTTCTTTTCCTTTCGTTTGAACTTCTTGAAAGTATTGTGTGGGAAATTGGAAGGTTTATTCATGGGATTTTCTTGAACATGTTTCCCCCTGTTCTCAAGGTGAGTGGCTTGCACACAAACTTCGTCAAGAGTAGTGGGGTTAAACAAGAGCAAAGCATGACGAATATAATTGTGAAGTGCGCCAATATACTTCATTAAAGTTTCATAAGAATCCAAAGGAATGTTCAATGCTAGAGCTTTCTTCCTAAATTCTTCTGTGAAACTTTGTACAGTCTGACCTTTACTCTGTCTCAAAGTTTGCCATTCCATCATTGCTTTATGTAAATACCCTAATGGATAGAACTGCTTCCTTATCTCTGATTTAAATTCCAACCATGAGGAAAGAAGATTACCACACTTACTTATGTCTTGTAGCTTGCTCTCCCACCATATCAGAGCGGTTCCTTCCAACCGAAGAGAAGTCGGTTGCACTTTAACTTCCTCTTCATCAATATACTGAACACGACAATATACTTCAACATGTCGGATCCAATTATCTAGTTTTTCAGGATTAGCATCTCCATTAAACATAGGTAAATCAAACTTTACATCAAGTTTTAATAATGGTTTCTTAAAAGAGGCTTTATGGTTAGAATGTTGAGAGTGATGAGAATGCTTAGAGGAAGAAGAACTAGAACTTGAAGGTGAAGATGGAGGCTCAGGAGGATCTCCTCCAGCCCCTTGGTTTACTGAAGCATCATCATTTGCATGTGCTTCCTTTTTCTTCCCTTTCTTCTTCATCCTCTTCTTGTAATCTACATACATTCGTTTGACCATTTCTAACATGCGAGAAAACACCATGTGAAATTTTTTCTCCTGTTCATCACGCTTGTCCTCTTCTGCCATATTCTTCCTTCAGGATGCATGACTAACTTCAGGATTGAACGTCTTAAGAGTTCCTTCACCTTGCTTATGCTTGGCACTAGTAAGCATTCATACTCAACAATTCAGGTCAAAGACGACTGCTCTCATACCAACATGATCCAGGATCTTTTCATCAGGTGACTTATTAAAGAATTGTATTAAATGAGCATAAACAAAAGTACACCATAAAGAAGGAAAAGCTCAAAAGGAAAGAGAAATAATCATGCAATATGAACACAAAGAACCTGATAAGGGATTTCGTCCCTAGTGGACTATGTCTCTGGGTCCTGCTCTCAAATGGGTAGGTTTTTTTATTAACTCCACAAAAGAATTGGGAAAAATACATAAGTATACCTCATTTTGGAGTTAAGCTACATAAGCTTTTCTCAGATAAGAAAACTAACACCACCACTGCGTTCGTGGCGTCGTTTTACCTAAAAATGACTATTTTCACGTCTCGATCCAAGTCTGACACTTTCAGAACCAAGAGACACCTTAATCTCGGTTACCATGCCATTGTCTCTATAATAAATGACTGAGAAATATCGAAAAGCGTGCCAAAAATATGTACCAGTCCGTACGGGTGCGCTTGGTTCTCCTCTCTCATGCTCTGTCCCGAAACACTAATCAAGCCCCCTTTTTTATACAAAAATATAGGCGGTTACGTAATAAGTGACATAGTTAGCGAAGTGGTTAGTGGAGCTAAGTTTAGAGCGTAGGTTTGCGGAGGTCACGGGATTGAATCTCGTGGACTCCATTTTTGACATATAGTTTTAAACGAAATTTTGGTGCACTTACTAAATATAGTGGTGGTTGCTAGAATGGAGGACCTGCTAAATATGGTGGAATATGCTATATATAGTGGCAGTTGAAATAAGCCCCTACATTGGCGGATGTGGTGGTCATATGGGATAACACGTAACCAAGGGTTGGACCGAAGGCCCAACCCTTTTCTCCCCCATATGAAACATTATCCAAACTTAAATATAATTTAGACCATGGTATAAACAAGAAACATACAGTGGTGTATTGGTTGGCATGGAATGTGAGGTCTTTGGGCTAGAGGAGATCAAGGGTTTGACTCTGGTGGAGTCATAAAAATTTTGGTCACATGCTAACCACTGGAGGGGTGCCACGTGGCACCATAACATTTTTCCATGAAACTGACACTTGTCACAACTTGATTTGCCCACATGTCTTCCATCAATATTTCCACATCATCCCAAGCCAACTCAGCTATACGGACATGCCACATGTCACCTTGACTTTTTTACCAAGTTTGACCTGAACTTTGACCGCTTATATCTTTTGATTCGTAACTCCGTTTGACGAGCTATTTGTATCGTTAGAAATCTTGTGACGCGCTCTTCGTGATCATGCACTTTTAACTGAGTTTTGGGAACTTTGAATTTTTGCCCTTTTGTTGTCTGTTGAAGCCATTCTGAGCATCACGAGTTGCTTATGTGCGTTTTGAGTTGTTCTTAACCTTCCATAGATCCTTTTTTGGATCAACTACAGGGTGTGCGGTGGGGAGCATTCACAGGAACAGAGGGTAGGTATCTACCCGAGCATGCTGGAAGGCATGGAAGGTTAAAAAAGTTAAATTATTTGTCACGCTTGGACGTGACATAGGGATGGAGGAATCTGGTAGCTATACTGTGGGGGGACTCGTGGGCAGATTTGGGTATGGGGTGATGGGGGCTAGGGATATACACGATTGGGCGAAAGACAACTGGATTCTTGTGCTGGGCTACTCACCCAAGATTTATGTGTTAATTAAAGGGTGGTTTTGTTTTCTATTCAAATCTGCTGTGAATGCAGAGCTGGTGTTAAATAGGGTTTGGGTGGTGAAGACTGGGAGCCTGATGTTAAAGTGTTGGCACATCGTGTTTAACCTGGAGAAGGAACATATTAGGTTTAGACACCTATGGGTGTTTTTGCGATGATGTTCTTTAGTAATTTGAAATTTAGAGGCATTCAGAGCGATCGAGAATGCACTTGGGAAGTTTCTACATGCATACCCTAAATTATTGTCTAGATCAGACCAACGGATGGGCAGAATATTGGTGGAATTTGATCTAAATGATGGTTTACCTACGGAGATAGATATCGATCGATGTGGTAATTTGTTCCAGCAGTGACTGGATTACATGGGGATCCCTTTTAGATGTGTTATGTGCAAGGGGACGGGACACCTGCAACATCAGTGTTTGGGGGTTAATTTGGAAGAGACAGCGACCGACGAAGGGGAAGTGGAGCTGAAGAAAACTGTTCAGACTAAAGTAGTTGAAGATTGGAGCAAAACACACTACCTTCGATAGTGGATAGCGATTTGGACTTTGGTGAGTTAAATATTCAGGACCCTAATTTTTTATCTACTGTGTCTATAATAGATGTCCTTGGGAGACAGGGGATAGGGAAGGAGTCTTCTCTGGTTGAGATTTTAAATAAGCGGTTATTGGGGTTTGTTGTCAACTCGACTGTGGTAGATAATTCTATGGATTTAAGGGAGTGTTGCAGGGAGGGGAATTTGGTTGAGTCTTTTGAGGAGTCACTTGGTTTCAAGAGGACTATAGAGAGGGTGAGAAGGGGTTTCCCTATGGATGGGGGGATTTGTGACATGTCATTGAAGAATGCGGTTGGAAGGAGTGAGCGGATGGAGGAGGGGGACTTTGTGAACTGTGGAGGAGGTTCTCTTTGCTCGATTAAGAGTGTTCCTTCTATGGAGAGGGTCGTGATAATTCCTAAGTGTTTGGTAGCTAGGCCTATTGCGCGGATTCGACACTTGGAGGACGTGTATGGAGGGGGGGTTAAACATGATTTTCCTATTCTGTCCTCCTTAAGGAAGTATGGGGTGTTATCAGATGAGAAGAGTTAGGCATGCTGCACAAAGTTTTTGGAAGCTTCTTCTGAGACTACTCGACCTTTGACACAGAATGCAGGATGCAGTAGGGTTGTTGTAGTTTCACCTGAAATTTTGAGTGATGATTCTCAAAAAGATCTGACTGTATTATTGGAAATTGACGAGTCCTTATTAAATTTTATCCCTTATTATAGGGATGTACTTACTCGGTCATTGTTGCAGATTTATGTTGGGGGGGATCCTTTACCAAAGCTTGTAGAAATGTTTGGGAAGGAGGAGAAGTCAAGGAGGGAAGAGGAAAGGTGTCCAGGGGATGAGGCTTCACTGTTGAAAGGGGCAGTTAACGGAGGAATGGAAAAATATTTTTCTCCACTTAAAACTAGAAGTGCGAGGAAGTTAGGGAAAGAGAAGGAGAATTTAGAGGCACCTAGTGTTGTGGTGCTAGATGGTCCTAGGACGCTTAGAGCTCAGAAAGCCTCGGCAAAGGTTAAAAAATGATAGTAGAAACTCTTAATGTTAGGGGAGTGGGGGGGCCTACAAAGAAATTAGCCCTCAAAAGGCTCCTAGAGAAAGTAAAACCTAGTGTTTTATTAATACAAGAAACTATGGTTTGTGAAGCAAAAGCGAGAGATTTGTTTGTTAAATTACTCCCTAATTGTTTTTTCTGTGGGGTGGATTCTAATGGGTTTTCTGGTGGATTGATTTCTGCATGGAATCCACACATAGCTGATTTCTCTATTTATTTGACTCCTGCGGGGATTTTGCTGGAAGGGTTAGTTAAAGATCTAAATAAAAGTTTGAAATTGTTAAATTGTTATGTTCCTTACTCAAACAGAGAGGCTTTTTGGGAGGCCATTAAAAATGATGGGTTATTTAATGAGCATAATCTTGTTCTGGGAGGTGATCTAAACTTTACTACTTCATGTAGGGAAGTTTGGGGTGAGATTGCTAGAGTGGATCCCCTACAATTCGACTTTAGCCAGTTGATACAAGCAGGGGGATTGGTGGATGTCGGGCTTGTAAAACTATTACCTACCTAGAGAAATGGAAGAAGTGGTCAGGAATACATCACAAAGAGGTTAGATAGGTTCTTGATAGCAGAGAAGTTAGTGTCGTCAGGTTTGAGATACAGATCTTGGGTGTGTAATTTAAAGATTTCGGATCACATGCCAATGATTCTCCATTTGGAACAAGTTAAAGATCTTGTCAATTACCCTTTCAAATGTAATGTGGTTTGGCTCGAGGAACCCGAGTTTGTGGATTTAGTAAGATCCAATTGGAGTGGTTTGTTGGGAACAGAGTAATTCAACCCTATAGATTCTTTAGTTAAAAATCTTAAGTTACTTAAGTCTTTAGTGATATTTTGGGAAAGAAAGAAAAAGGTTGAAGCTAAGGAAGAGTTGGTACAATTAGAATTGGACTTGGATACATTATACATTTTTTTCCCTGGGGGATTTGAGAAGGAGGAACATAAGGATTTGACAATAGTAAAAGAAAAGAGGAAATTGTTCATATTAAGACATGAGGAGGAAAATTTGAGGCAAAAGAGTAGGGTAAATTGGTTGGCTTCTGGAGACAGGAATACCAAGTTTTTCCATGCTTTTGCAAATTCTAGAAAATAGATCAATACCATTTGGGATATTACCAAGGATGATGGAACAATGATCACTAATAATCTTGAACTTCAAAAGGAGGTAGTGGACTATTTCCATAATGTTTTTAAGGCACATGATAATATTGCCATATATGATCAACTTGAAGTTTTATGAAATTATCTGAGGATGTTTTCAGTGGAAGAAGGACTTAGACTGGCTGAGAGTTACTTTAGCATAAATATTGAAAACTCTTAAAGGTTTTAAGGTGTCAAAAAGTCTTGGGCCAGATGGATGGTATGCTGAGTTTTTTCTAGCTTTTTTTATCTTTTGGGTAATGATATTTTGGAGATGGTAGAAGAGACTAGGAGGAAAGGGAGAGTTTATGGTGCCTTGAATGCTGGATTTATTGCACTTATACCAAAGAGTGATAAACCATATTCTTTTGGTGGTTTTAGACCAATTGCATTATGCAATATGGTTTACAAGATCATTACTAAAATTATTGTTGCTAGAATTAAAACCTCACTTTCTATTGGTATTTCAAAGGAACAATTTGGATTCCTTGAAGGAAAACAAATTACTAATGTTGTTGGAGTTGTACAGGAATCATTACACAGTATAAAGGTAAAAAACATAAAGGCATTGGTCCTAAATTGGATTTGATAAAGGTTTATGATAGAGTGGACTGGGGTTTTCTAAGGCTTGTTTTATTACAGGTGGGTATGAGTTTAGAAGCAACTGACTACATCTTGGGGTGTGTGTCTTCTGCAAACTTTGTTGTGTTGATCAATGGAAAACCCACCAAGTTTTCTAATAGTACAAGGGGTTTAAGGCAAGGCCACCCTTTATCCCCTTTACTTTTTCTCCTTATTGTACAAGGGTTAACCAGAGCCATTCAGGATCAGGTAAGGGCTAAGAAAATTGAAGGTATACATGTGGCAAGAGGGTTATTCATTACACATTTGATGTTTGCGGATGATGTAATTCTATTTGGGAGTGGTATCATTTATGGGTGGGAAGTTTTTAAGGAGGTATTGGACCTTTTTTGCAAAGCGACAGGGATGGCCTTTAGTCCACAGAAGTCTGTTCTTTTAGAAGCTGGGTGGGAAGTTGAAGAACTTGTTATGTTGAAAGAGTTTCTGCCCTTTGTTGTAAAGCATGTAGATGAAGGTTTTAAGTACCTGGGGTTATTTTTAAAACCAAACTGTTATTCTAGAACTGATTGGAATTGGTTGGAGAAAAATTTTGAAAAAAGAATTATGAATTGGTGTCATAGATGGCTTTCTTTAGGGGGTAGGGTTATACTAATAAAAATTGTCCTTGAAAGCATTTATGTATATTGGATTTATTTGGAAAAGATACCAAAAAGTGTTCTAAACTGTATAAGAAGGAGGATGTTTAGTTTCTTGTGGACTGGCAAAAAATTTGATGAAGGGATGCATTTGGTAAGCTGGAAAAAGCTTGCAAAACCAAAAAAGATTGGTGGGTGGGGAATAAAAAATATTTTTTCCTTTGGAAAAGCTTTGGTAGCTAAAAGTCTATGGAGATGCCTTATGGTTCCTGGTCTATGGCATGAGGTGATAATTAAAAAATACCTTGAGAAGAAAATTGTGGAGGAGTAGTTCAAGCAAGGTAGGAAAAATTGGATAGGTACTTCAAACTTTTGGAGAGCACTCACCTCATCTTTATCTATTATAACAGATTGGCTGGTTTGGAAACCTAGGAATGGGAGGGATATTAGAATTGGTACTGATCCTATGGTTGGGTCACACTTTTATTTTAAATTGTCAAGGAATCTTATTTTGAAATTGAAGGCACTAGGGATTGAATTCCTTGCTCAAGCTCGAGCTAGTGAGTTGGAGGTTTCAAATCACACAAGTTGGAAAAAGGCTGAGACTCTAGGGTTGGTAGGAGAACAAAAAGAGGAACATAATAATTTTGTTAAGGGCTTAGTTGGTTTGGGTTTTGTACTAAATAATGAAAAAGATACCTTACTTTGGTATCGGGATACAAAAAGGGGACAGGTTAATACTAATCATGCTTACAAAGTTCAATTGTTGGAGGTTATGGAAGAAGAACCTATTTACTAGTATAATGAACTCTAGAATTGGTAACTACCCTTAAAAGTCAAACTATTTATCCGGTTAATGTTGGAACAAAGAATTCTTACTTGGGAAAATTTGAATAAAAGAGGTTTTAATGGGCCGAGTAGATGTGTCTTGTGTGGGATCAGCGAGAAAACAATGTCTCATCTTTTTGTGGAGTGCAATTTCATTAAAGGCACTTGGAAATCAATCATAAAGGAATTGAAATTAGTCAACACTTGGGAAGGAGGACAAATTGCTGACTGTTTTCAAAATTGGATTAAAAAGAAGGAAAATGGGAAAGAAATCCCTTGCTTTATTTGTTGGGAGGTTTGGAAACATAGAAATTTGGTTATATTTGAAGATCTCCCTCCTAATCTGGTCAAAGTTTGCAATTGTATTCTACAGGACTTGGGAGAATTAAAAGTCCCACGGGATACCAAGATAATAATGATTGACAGGCCTCTCATTCTTGATTGGAATTTGGCAGTGGGGTTTTTTGATGGAGCCTCACAAAATAAGGGTACAAAATGTGGGGCTAGAGCTCTATTAAAATGTCCAGTGCTCGGTAATATCAGATTAAAAATGAATTGTGGTAGAGGAACCAATATTAGGGGTGAACTCCTAACCTTGTGATGCATTTTATATTTTGCAAGTTAAAAAAGGTTGCAAGATTACAACTGGTAGGTGATTCAAAGATTATTATCGATTGGTTTACTAATGATAATAACTTACAGGTGATCTCTTTGCAACCTTGGATGGATAAAATTAGATTGTTGAGCGGGAGTTTTCAACAACTCAAAGCTCAACATATATACAGAGCTTATAACAAGGAAGTTGATCAACTATCAAAGGATGCTTTGCGACTAGATGAGGATGGAATTTATTTTTCAATGGTTACAGAAGGACAACCTGAAAATTTTAAAAGATTAACAATAAATCTATATATTTCTATTGCAAGGATGCAAAAATGGTTGGTGTATATTTTGAAATAGACCAATCTAGCAAGGCTGCAATTGGCTTTTTGTATTTTGATATGTAAAACAATGGTTATATTCTACAAAATTTAGGAGGCAGTGCACTGATTTTTTGTAATATGCTTAGAGATTATGTCCTTTTAGACTTGGAAGAAGAACTTAAAAGTCTTGGTCTTGTTGAAAGACTATGTAAAAGACCTATTATATTCACTAATATAAGTTATTTTTCTTTTTGAAAAAATATGCAAAAATTATAAATTTACAGTTATATTAAAAGAATATTAATATTCGATGTTTTTTATTGTATCATGTTACTTTAGAAATCAATCTTATGTAATCTATATGTCCAAATTATATGATAGGACACCCATAAAATTATTTTTATTAGTTAATAATAGATACTTCCAACAATGACAAATACACTTTGAGAGATTTGAAAGGTAAAACTTTTCCCTCTTAAAGAATCACCATCTATACATAATTTTTTTGAGAGTTTCGTTCATTGCTAAAGGCCTAAGCAAAACAACGAAAATCCATAAGTTAAACTTTTCAACAAGCAATCAATGTCAAGGGAGAACATATGCATGTATTGTGATGTCTTTCAAGCACCTTCTCATACCAAGTGTGTTCTATAAAGCTAGAGAAGCATACTCCATGATAATCATAATTCAACTTAACAAAAAATAAGCTTCCAGATATCGTTTAGGTGGTATATCACAATTTAGAGATTATCCAATTAAAACAATCCCAAAATCCTTTAACACAAATAACTATAACAATATAAAAATTGAACTCACTATGTTTCTCATTACCATTAATTCTTTTGTTTTTTGAATGGGTTGATTTGGATTATGTTGAGAAAGAAATGAAGGTAGAGATATAACAAGGAAATACACATATATACATTAATACTTAATTTCTATTAAACATTTAAATATGCAGAGATTGTACAATAAAATATAGAGTGAAATTGAACTCGCTAGAATGGTGGAAGTTTATCTCTGAGAAAAGATGTGACGGCTACGCGCATTCGCAAGAAGATGATTATAATGAGGCTCCAAAGGCCTTTTTAACATAAAGCATAAATGAGAAAACCCCAAACATCCAAAACCCTAACCC
The DNA here is from genome assembly GCA_000966675.3 of Picea glauca. Lineage (NCBI taxonomy): Eukaryota > Viridiplantae > Streptophyta > Pinopsida > Pinales > Pinaceae > Picea > Picea glauca. Next base: position 166,059 of record JZKD02S1673614.1, read on the forward strand.
TGGAAGATGAAATGCAAAAAGGTTTGTGGGCCCCAATGGAGGTGGTTGTTACGTCAACTTCCTTAGGGCGTAACTTTTGCATACGATCTTTGTTTGGGGCACTCAATACCTCGTCGGAAAGGTCTAGTCAAAGAGTACACATTTTGAATGGCTCAATACATGCATCTAGAATCTATTGGGTATTACCACGTCAAAACAATGTCGTTTAGGGTCTTAAAACAACCTCGAAAGTTTAGGACCCAAAAAAACTGTAGAAAAACTACCAAAATAGAAATTGTATGTTGAGTTAGTGGAATGGGTGGGCGACCACCGATGTCCATCTGGATCAGTCCTCCCCCCTTAGGAATAAATGATCTCCATTACGTTGAGTGCCCCCATCAAACGAGGAAACTTTTGTTGAACTTAATGCTTGGTGAGCCACTTGCCTTGGTGCAATAGCTGCCCTGCTTTGACAACCCTATAGAGTTGGATCTTCTGTTGGAGGGTGTCCTTAACCTGTGTGTCCATGATTCAATCAATCGTTTCCTATTCTATGCAATCAGGGTTGAGCTTTGTAGGTGTCAGTTGCTCTACCACCTTTGATGTGTCCATTAGTGGCGGAAAATATGGTCAAAGGAGATCCACATTGAGTATTGGGTGCAAGCTAAGGAAGGGGGGAATGCTTAGTTCAAAAGTGTTTTCACACATGACCTTGGTGATGGTGTAAGGTCCATAACGAAGTGGTCGTAGCTTTTGATGGGGTCCCATCAGGCGCTCTTTTTGCAAATGTAGCCAAACCTTGTCTCCCACCTAAAACTTGTGGGGAACCTAGTGCTGGTCATGGTGTTGCTTGTACTTAGCATTGGCTTTTTGCAAAATATCATAGAATTGTTGGATCCATTCAATGAATTTGGTGTCTTTGTCGACCTCAAATTGAGCATGGGAAGATTATTCTTGTGTGGATGCAAGGGGCAATGCTACATCAATGGGGCCTAATGATTGAAAACTCAGGCCCACCTAAAAAGGGTTGTGGCCAGTTTAGCTATGGAGTGCTTTGTTGTAGATGTATTGTACATAAGGAAGGCTCTCATCCCATATGCGTGGATGCTTGGAGTTGTACATGTGTAGGAGGTGCACGATCATTCTATTGACGACCTCTATCTACCCATCAGTCTGAGGGTGGAAGTCATTGGATTTGTTGAGCTTGGTGTCCAACAATGATCAAAGGATCGAACATAATGTGCCCAATAACATGTTGTCCCAATATGATATAATGGTTTGTGGTAGTCCGAAGTGTACCCATACACGCTCAAAGAAGAGCTTGGCGGTGGCCTCGATTGTGATACTCTTCTTGCAGGCAGTCAGAATGGCAATCTTAGAGAATCGACCAACCATGAATACACAATAATTGCCATGATTGGTGGAGGGGAGACCTTACATGTAGTCCATCGAGATGGATTCCCAGGGCCTATCGGGAGTAAGTAGAAGGGTGTACAATCATTGTTTTTTAATGGTTGGTTTGGCAATGGAACAGGAAGTGCGGGATATGGTATACTTACTAACATCTTGTTGAAGCTTTGGCCAATAGAAATGCTTATGTAATACTGCCACTGTCTTCTCCATGCTAAAGTGTCCTTCCACCCGACTGTAGTGGGCTTCCTGAACTAGCTTTGCACGCTCGCTTGAAGGAATGCATAGATGAACTAGATGGAAAAGTAGTCCATCCTAAAGATGGAAGTTAGCAACGACCATGCATGTTCCCAACATCTGGTAGGTCATAACGAAGTCAGGATCACTATCATAGAGCTGGGACCACTTGGAGGTCTCATGCCCGCAAGAGTTGAGCAACGTGGTTAGTGTTGCAACTGGAGGTCGAATGAGGCAATCAATAATGTGATTAGTGCTCCCTTTCTTACACTTAATGTTGAGGTGAAACTGATGCAAGTATGTAGACCACCTTTTATGGCAATTATTCTGTAATTTGCCTTGTGTCTGCATGAACTACAGAGGCTTGTGATCCGTATGGATGATTGTCTTCTTCCCTA
>JZKD02S1673614.1:171881-184968 GCA_000966675.3 Picea glauca
ATAGGAGACTAGGAGGTATAATTACAACTAATGGCCTAAAGACAACATAAATAAAACAACATTACTAATATAATATGCCCCAATTAAGGGGTAATGAGCCAATATTAGGGCTTAACAATTGACAACAGACTAATACTATGGAATACATTTCTTTGTCATAGGTGGGGTACTTATGGACAACATCAGAGAGTGTCTTGCTATGATACTCCATTGTATGACTATGATGAGTGAAACAACACCAACAACATAATCAGAAGCATCAGTCTCAATCTCAAATGGTTGTTGCAGTTCAGGCAATGCAAGCACCAGGGCTGAGCATAAGCGATGTTTCAGATCATCAAAATCTTTATGTTATGATCTTTCCCACAAAAATTTGGCTTTTTAGCCACCCTTGGTCACTTTGCTAAGAGCCCATGCAATATAGGAGAATCCCAATACGAATTTGTGATAGAAGTTTGTAGGGCCTAAGAAGCTTCAAAGATAGGTTAGTGTTGTCGGGGTCGGCCAGTCACAAATGATTTGGATCTTGGCCAGATCGACATGCACACCATGCTCATCTACAATGTATCTGTTGATATTACCATAGATGCGGGAGGTATTAACCTCTACATGTAACCTTTAACGAGTCTAGAATATTTCAGAAAGCAAGAGAAACCCTAGAATGTTAGGAAACAACCTTGGAAGACAAGGACCCAAGATAATAATTTATATTAAATTATTATCCTCCATAAGTAGAAGTCGGCCCAGTTAGGTCACTTGGAGGACTATAAATAAGAGGGCGCTAGAGCTCATTTGACACACTCACTCTCACAACTGCATAAGGACAAGTGGTGTGCAAGACTAGAGGAGAGCTACAGATGCCGCAGTGGTGACTTGGTCTTTGGTTATGGTTTGGACTCTTTGCTTGGTACACTAGCTTTGGAGAGAGGTACGCTACCTTGGTTGGCTATTGGTTTTAGGGTTTGCTTCAAGAATTATTCTATCTGTCAAGGTTAAGGTGCTCGGGGGTGGCCTTTGTGCCTATCGTTGGGTGACAATATTGTTATATTTTCTACGGTGAAACGAGCACACCTATTATTCTAACATGTTATGGGCCCACACTATCTTCGAACAATCTAACCACTCGAAGGTAGATTGGGATGATTTTCTTAGTTGCAGTCAACTTTTTTGTTGCAACAACGAAACTCTAACCCTTGTGTCAAGGCACCTTAAGTGAAGCACTTGACCTAATTCGTAGATAACCTAGTGCGCCCTAGCCTAGCACACATCCTGGAATTATCAACAAGTCAATGCGTTAAGTTTGATTTTTTGGTCAAAGTCAAAGGTTGACCAAGTCAAAGAAGTCATGAATTACTCTATGAAGTTAGAAAACAAGTTAGAAGGGGCTTCTGACTTCAGAGCATGGAAGACAAGGATTGACCTCATCCTTGCCAAGAATAAAGTATTGGATATCGTGAAAGGCAAGATCATGGAACATGAAGTGTGGGATATGATATACTTACTAACATCTTGTTGAAGCTTTGGCCAATAGAAATACTTATGTAATACTACCACTGTCTTCTCCACGCTAAAGTGTCATTCCACTCGACTGTAGTGGGATTCCCGAATTAGCTTTGCACGCTCGCTTGAAGGAATGCATAGATGACCCAAATGGAAAAGCAGTACATCCTGAAGATGGAAGTCAGAAACGACCATGCATGTTCCCAACATCTGGTAGGTCGTAGCGAAGTCAGGATCGCTATCATAGAGTTGGGACCACCCGGAGGTCTCAGGCCCGCAAGAGTTGAGCAACGTGGTTACTGCTACAAGTGGAGGTCGAATGAGGCAATCAACAACGTGATTGGTGCTCCCTTTCTTATACTTGATGTTGAGGTGAAAATGATGCAAGTATGTGGACCACCTTTGATGGCAGTTATTTTGTAATTTTCCTTGTGTCTGCATGAACTATAGAGGATTGTGATCCGTATGGATGACTGTCTCCTTCCCTTGAATGTAATGCTTCCATTGGTGACATACTTATACGATGGAATACATTTCTTTGTAATAAGTGGGGTACTTACAGATAACATCTGGGAGTGTCTTGCTATGATAGGCCATTGTATGACTACGATGAGTGAGAACAACACCAACAACATAATCAGAAGCATCAGTCTCAATCTCAAATGGTTGTTGCAGATCTGGTATTGCAAGCACCAGGCCTGAGCATAAGCGATGTTTTAGATCATCAAAAGCTTTATGTTGTGATCTTCCCCACAAAAATTTGGCTTTTCAACCACCCTTGGTCGCTTGGCTGAGATCCCATGCAATATAGTAGAACCCCAATATGAATTTGTTATAGACGTTGGCAAGGCCTAAGAAGCTTTGAAGCTTAGTTAGTGTTGTCAGAGCTGGCTAATCATAAATGAATTGGATCTTGGTTGGATCGACATGCACACCGTGTTCATCTACAATGTATCTGTTGATATTACGGTAGTTGTGAAAGCTATTAAGATCTATGTGTAACCTTTGACGAGTTTATAATATTCTGGAAAGCAAGAGAAACCCTATAAGGTTAGGAAACAACCTTAGAAGACAAGTCAACCCAAGATAATAATTTATATTAAATTATTATCCTCCATAAGTAGAAGTTGGCCCAGTTAGGTCACTTGGAAAACTATAAACAAGGGGGCGTGAGAGCTCATTTGACACACTCGCTCTCACAACTGCATTAGGACAAGTGGTGCACATGACTAGAGGAGAGTTACAACTGCTGCAGTTGTGACTTGGTCTTTGGTTAGGGTTGGACTTTTTGCTTGTTTATGGTTTGGACTCTCTGCTTTGCACGCTAGCTTTGGAGAGAGGTACGCTACCTTGATTGGTTATTGGTTCTAGGGTTTTCTTTCAAAATTATTCTATCTGTCAAGGTTAAGGTGCTCGGGGGTGGCCTTTGTGCCTATGGTTGAATGACAATATTGCCATATTATCTACGGTGAAACGAGCAAACCTATTATTCTAATAGGTTATGGGCCCACACTATCTTTGGACAGTCTAACCACTCGAAGGTAGATTGGGAGGATTTTCTCAGTTGCATTCAAAGTTTTTGTTGCAGCAATGAAACCCTAACCCTCATGTTGAGGCACCTTAAGTGAAGCGCTTGACCTAATTCCTGGATAACCTAGTGAGCCCTATCCTAGCATACCTCCTGATACTCTCAGCAAGCCAAGGCGTCAAGTTTGAGTTTTTGGTCAAAGTCAAAGGTTGATCAAGTCAAAGCAGTCATGACTTACTCAATGAAGTTAGAAAACAAGTTAGAAGGGGCTTCTAACTTCAGAGCATGGAAGACAAGGATTGACCTCATCCTTGCCAAGAAGAAAGTATTGGATATCGTGAAAGGCAAGATCATGGAACCACAGTTTGAAGCGGGAAAAGAGAAGGAACCTCAGAACGTTGTAGTTATGGAGAAATTCAAGGACAATGACATCAATGCTATGAGTATCACAATGGACTCTGCAAAGGACCATTTGATACCCTACATTTCTCATCTTGACTCATCTAAGAAGATGTACGATGCCCTAACCAACTTGTTCTTAGTCAGAACTATTGGACAAGTGATGAGCCTGAATAATGAGCTCCGTGACATGAAAATGAATAATGATGACAACATAACATTATACCTTGTAAGAATCTCTCAGTTAAGAGATCAACTACAAGATATTGAGGAAATAATTTCATAAAAGGAACTAGTAAATATAGTACTCAATGGTCTTCCCAAGACATGGGATTCATTTTCCGCTAGCATGAACACAAGAACCGAGTATCCTACATTTGAAGAGCTTTGGACTTGTTGTGCACAAGAAGAATCAAGTATTAGCACAAAAGAGAAATCCGAAAAGAAAGATGATGATCAAGCCTACACAACAAAGTTCAAGAAATTCAAGAATAAGAAGAAGTTTGGCTCAAGGAAGAAACCAAATCAAGAAAAGGATATGTTAAAAATACAACACTTCAACTGTCAAAAATACGGTCACTACAATAACCAGTGTCTTGAGTTAAAGAAAAGGAAGGAAACACATGAAGCAACAATTACCAAAGAAAATGAATCCTCAAAGAAAATCAAGCAGGACGAAGCAAACTTGTTCTACTAGTCAAGGTAACAATATTCTTTCGTAACATAGTCCTTGCACATACCATGTTTACATATTTCTTGTACATATCATGTGTATCTATTTATTAGAACATAAGATGGTCAGATACCTATGAGAGATTAGCAAGATAAGGATTTCCATTACAATGACTACTAATCAAGCAATGTATTTGAAAAGGATGAAGTACATTGACAACCTTTGGTGACAATTCTTGTGGAAGCTATTACATAAGTAACAACTGCCAGATGGGCCACAATCAGACTCAAACTTGAAGAGAACTGGAAGGAGTCAGACTAGAAAGAAGTCAGTAATCAAGAGGAAACTAGAATAGAATCGTGACACTTTGCAGAAAGCAATAAGGATGCAGACGAAAGCATGGATTCTCTCAAATAGAGGGAGTTGATTGTAGAATTCCAAAAGAAGAGTACAGATATTGTCCATTTAGGAATGAATTTAGGATTGGGAGGGAGCTAATCCCCAATGATGTGATCCATTAAATAACCCATGAAGACTATGAAGTATATGTCCATATTCTTCATTAGAAGTAGCAACCATGATAAGTAGCATGTGTTCAGTTTGACTCTAGAAGAAGTCTTCCTAAAAAAGAAGCCATAAATATCCTTGGTTGTCCATCTACATTTATGTTCCTATGATGAAAAGAAGTTGGAACCTTCAGAAAGGAAGGGCATAGAATGTATAGAAGATTCCATGGACTCCAACATTGAAAAGAAACATGAGGAAGAACATGAAGATTCCAAGAAAGAAAGAAAAGTCAGAACAACCAATTGAAGCAGTTGTGATGAAGAACAATGTATGTGAGAAATTATGAATGGAAGCATTGATAGGTACAAGGCGAGTTTCGGAACTAGAGGGTTCTCTTAGAAAGAGGGAGAAGGCTACGATGATAGCTTGTTCCAGTGACCATACACACCTCTAGCTGAGCCACTATATCTCTTAATGTAGTATCCATGGGTTGGAGTTTACATCATATGAATGTAAAAATTGTTCTTCTCAACGGAATAATTGAAGAAGAAGGATATGTAGAGAAAACTAAAGGTTTTGAGGTATACTAGAAAGAGACCCATGTATGCAGATAGAAGAAGACCTCGTATGGATTCAAGCAATCTGGTGTAGAGCCTCTCGTGTACAACAAAAGCGTGGTGAAAACTTCCTATGACAAAGGAAGTGTATCAAAATGGTTCTTCAGAAGCCCGAAATGATGGATTGAGAAACCATGGCAAACTCCCATGATGACAGATCTGAAGAAGTTGAGAGACTCTGATTCAGTAGACCCATCCATGTACCGGTAATCGAATGGCTCGTTGATGTATTTGGAGAATACTCAGTCGAATATTTGTTTTGTTGTGAAAATAGTTTTAGGTGGAACCTAACCATGAGAATTGAATAATTACAAAGCATGCCTTGAAATGTCTTCATGGGACGTTTGAGTTATGATATATAGTTGCATGAATTTATCGATTCAGATTGGGTAGGGAGTGCAAATGACAAAAGAAGTGTTTCTTGGATATGTTTCAGTTTGAGCTTTGCCGCGATATCATGGGCTAGCAGGAAAAAGAAGTATGTTTCACTCAACACTGTAGAAGCAGAGTATATTGCAGCTTGTGATGCTTGTACGGAAGCAATGTGGCTATGTAAGCTAGTTTTTGGATTGTCTGATCAAGTATTGGATTCGACTGTGATATATTGTGATAACCAGAGCTGTGTGAATCTATCAGAGAACCCAATGTTCCATGATAGGTTGAAGCACATTGAGATAAATACTATTTTCTTTGTGATAAAGTCCAAAGGGGAGAAGTGGTTCTCTAGTATATCTCCATTGATGAGCAGAAACCATATATTTTGGTAAAGCCTCTATCCAAAAAGAAAACTTTGCATACTTAAGGGACAAGTTGGACTTGTGGAGATGACTTCCTTATTGGAAAGGGAAGTGATTACTCCCCAGGTTGGGAGGGAGCATTGATAGATTACTGATATATGGACAATAATTTCCAGTTTGGAAAATGGTCCAGGTTGGTAAGTCACTTTCCAGTCCAGAAAGTGGTCAAAGATTCTTGATGGACAATCATTTTCCAGTTTGGAAAATGGTCCAGGTTGGGCAGTCACTTTCTGGTTCGGAAAGTGGTCCAAGTTTTCTGGTGGACAGTCATTTTCCAGTTTGAAAAATGGTCATGAACAGACAGTCATGGTCCGACAAATTGTTTAGGTACCATAGACAACGATTCCCCTTGTGGCCAGTGTGGGGGAATGGTCTAGGATAATCATTCTCCTTGGAAATCACTCTAAGAAGTGGTCAAGTAGAATGGTTTGCCTCTCTGGGCAATCATTTTTTCGAAGTTCACAGTTGTGATCTGTTTCAAAAAATGGTATGATGTAGGAGGTTGGTGCAGGACAGTCATTCCCTAGGGCATACTCATTCTCTCCAGGTTGCACTGTGACTAGTGTCAGAAGAATGGTCCAGGTTCAATAATCAAGGACAATCATTCTGATCCAGATTTTATGAGCAGAACGAAATTAATACAGATTATTAAAAGATGCTTAACATAAAATAACAGAGATACAGTCAAACCAATTTTCTATTCAATAAGGAAATAAGTTGAAACTGTAAAATGCAGTGGAAAACAAGCTTGTTGGAATGGTGGCGGCTTATCTATGAGAAGAGATGTGACGACTGCACTCATTCACAAGAAGATGATTACAATGAGCCTCTGAAGGCCTTTTTACAATAAACATGAATGTCAAAAACCCTAGACATCCAAAAACCTAACCCTAGGAGATGAAGTGCCAAAAGTCATGTGGGCCCCGTTTGAGTAAGTTAGTACATCAACTTCCTGGGGTCGTAACTTTTTCATATGATCTTCGATGTAGGTGCACGATATCCCGTTGGAAAGGTCTAACCGAGAAGAACGGTTTTCAAATGGCTGAGGCGATTGCCAGAGGCAATCACCTGGGCCCCAAATCCCCATAAAACATTGTTTAGGGCCTCAAAACAACCCTGGATGTTTGGAACCTGAAAAACTGTCGAAAAACTACCAAGGTGGAAAATTGTTTTTTGAGCCAATGGAATAGGTGGGTGGCCACTGATATCCACCCGCTCGAGGAAGATGTGTCACTTGTTGGTGGTCGTCGAAGGATTTGTGCAAAACTATCCATCATCTCGTTCCTCTATTGCGTGAGGGCTTCCTCAAGCAACATTTTGAAAGGATCTACTATCCTATCATCTTTCTTTTCTCCTGCCATGAGAGGTCGCTTGGGCATGCGAGAGATTTTTTCCTCAAGAGAAACAAGCTCGAGACCCAATTCTTTGTAACCTGACCTCGTTGGGGACATGCATTAAGACAAAAAGGAGTAGACCACTCTAATACCACTAATCCAGATTTTATGAGCAGAACGAAATGAATACAGATTATTAAAATATGCTTAACACAAAATAACAAAGATACAATAAAACTAGTTTTCTATTCAATAAGGAAATAAGTTGAAACTGTAAAATGCAGTGAAAAACAAGCTTGCTGGAATGGTGGCGGCTTATCTCTGAGAAGAGATGTGATGACTGCGCTCACTAGAAAGAAGATGATTACAGTGAGGCTCTGAAGGCCTTTTTACAATAAACAGGAATGTCAAAAAACCTAGACATGCAAAAATCTAACCCTAGGAGATGAAGCGCCAAAAGTCATGTGGGCCCCGTTTGGGTAAGTTAGTACATCAACTTCCCGGGGTCGTAACTTTTGCATACAATCTCCATTTAAGCCACATGATAGCCCATTCGAAAGGTCTAACCGAGAAGAACGATTTTCGACTGTCCCAGGTGAGTGTACAGTTAATCACCTGGGCCCCAAATCCCCCAAAAATATCGTTTAGGGCCTCAAAACGGCCCCAGAAGTTTGGAACCCGAAAAACTGCCATGGTGGAAAATTGTTTTTCGAGCCAGTGGAATAGGTGGGTGGCCACCGATATCCACCTAGATCACATTCCCTAGGGTAGACTTGTTCTCTATAGGTTTCACTATGATTAGTGCTAGAAGAATGGCCCAGTTAGGTTGAATGGTCTAGGTTCAACAATCAGGGACAATCATTCCTTAGGGTAGACTCATTCTCTCCAGGTTGCACTGTGATTAATGTCAGAAGAATGGTCCAGGTTCATAAATTAGGGACAATTATTCATCTATGCTTGAGAATAATAGTCCAGACATCCCATGGTTGATGTTTAACTTTTCGAGGGCAAATGCTCTTCCGAATCTCGCATATGTGAGTGGAAGAGTGGCCCATATGAATTAGTTTGTATCATGACATTGTTGATATCAAATGATATGATTTTTGTGGAGAATGTATGTCTCTGGACAATAGTTGTATGCTACTTTGGTGGATGCGATCCACTGGTAGTGACTATGTGTCACTGGTTAGTAGTTGTGTGCTACTAGGAGTGGTTGTGTACCACTGGATAGTAGTTGTATACTACTATGTATATACATAGTTGTGTTCTATTGGATGGCATTGTTTTGATTGCCATGGAGACTATCTAGTTGGATAATATGATGGTGCTCATGATTTGATCATGAGATAGCTTGTGTGGCTATGATGATGCTATCAGTTGAATGGTTTGTTTGTGCTCAAGACCATTGCTTTTAATACCTCCCTAGCTAGGAGGGAGTGTTGATATTACGGTAGTTGTAGGAACTATTAGCCTCTATGTGTAACCTTTGATCAGTCTAGAATATTCTAGGAAGCAAGAGAAACCCTAGAAGGTTAGGAAATAACCTTAGAAGACAAGTCGACCCACGATAATAATTTATATTAAATTATTATCCTTCAAAATTATAAGTCGGCCCAATTAGATCACTTGGAGGACTATAAATAAGAGGGCACTAGAGCTCATTTGACACACTCACTCTCACAATTGCGTAAGGAAAAGTGGTAGCATGACTAGAGGAGAGTTGTAGTTGCTGTCGTGGTGACTTGGTCTTTGGTTATGGTTGGACTTTCTGCTTGGTTATGGTTTGGACTCTCTCCTTGGTACACTAGCTTTGGAGAGAGGTACGCCACCTTGGTTGGCTATTGGTTCTAGGGTTTTCTTCCAGAATTATTCTATCTATCAAGGTTAAGGTGCTCGAGGATGGCCTTTGTGCCTATGGTTGGGTGACAATATTGTTATATTGTCTACGATGAAACGAGCACACCTATTATTCTAACAGTATCTGAGGTATTGGACCTTGTTCACATTGAAGGAGCATTTCTCTAAGTTATCTTATAACTCGTGTTGCCACATAGTGTGGAGGACATGTTGAATGTGTTGCAATTGTTCTACCCAACTCTTGTTGAAGACGAGGATGTTATGCAAATATACAACCACAAAGGAATTGGTGAAGGGCTGCAAGATGTCATCCATCAACCCGATGAAGGTGGTTGGGGCATTCATCGATCCAATATGCATGACCATCCACTCGAAAAGACCTTCCTTAGACTTGAAAGTTGTCTTCCATACATCAATTTGTTCTATGGAGACTTCGTGGTAGTCGAAATTCAAATCAATATTACTAAAGAACTTGACCCCCTTGAGCTAGTAGAGAAGGTCATCAATTCAAGGAATTGGGTACTGGTACCTGGTTATGATTTTGTTCAGGGCGTTGTAATCAATACAAAGTCACTATGTACCATCTTTGTTCTGTACAAGCACGATTGGGCTTCCGTAGGGTGAGGAGCTTGGTAGAATGAGCCCTTTTTGGAGCAACTCTTGTATATGGCGCTTGATTTCCTCATTTTCCGCGAGAGAGCATCGATACACTAATGGATTAGGTAGAGGCATTCCAAGAGTTAGCTCAATTGAATGCTTGACCTGACAATGTAGAGGCACCCCGGTAGGTGAGGTGAAGATTCCCCGATATTCTTACACAACTTCATCCACTTGCTTTTGTTGCGTGGAGGAGCCTTGTGTAGAGGCCATGGATGTGGCCACAACCTTCCGTTCATTCTGAGAGAGAATCATGAAGAGGAAAAATTTTCTAGTCTAGGATATGACCTTCCTACATTGTTTAGTTGGGACCAGAGAAATTGCGGTAGGTGGAGCTAACTCTGGGATCATGTACAATTGTCTGCCCACAGTAACAATGACACTACGAGGTCTAGACTCATATACAACAAGGTTTTTCCACATATATGTCTAGCCTAAAATAATATAAAAAACTTCAAGTGGGAAACATCACACAATACCTCATCCTTGAAGGAATTCATGTCATAGGGCAGGTAGCACTATTGGCTGATGCAAAGATCTTGTCCTTGTCTAAGCCACCCGATATTGTACGGATGCAGATGTGGTGTCGTCGGCAACTCCAACTGCTTCATGACCTCTGTTGAGATGAGATTCTTTTGGCTTCCGCTATCAACAAAGAAATGTACCTGAGCACCCTTCACCCACATTTGCGAGTGAAAAAATTATCTCGCCTTCCTCCGACTCTTTTGATTCGTTTGGATGGATCTTGGTGGTAGCGATTGTGACACTGGGTTCTGCATCAATAATTCACTTCACTTTATATAGATCTAAATCAGAGACAGAGCCTGGATATTCCTCTAAGGCTTTCAACTCGTCCACTAATCACTGCTTCGAGTGACATTCATTGGTGCTGTGCTAGGGGATTTTATGGAATTCACACCACTTCCCAGTGTCTTTCTTCGTCTTCCCATTAGCCTTCTTTTTTTGTGACTTAGATTGATTGTCATACGATTTTCCATCCTTGCTTTGTCCTTTGTTCTATGTGTTGGGGATACCTTTTCTTGGCTTCTTTTGTGATGCATTAGCAGATCCAAACTCCCACTTATTCCTCTGCTTAAATTTTTGCTTGATTTTGACAGCATATCAATAAGCAACTTTCAATAACGAGATGTCAAGAAACTCCATTTATGTTTGGATGTTTCTATGTAAGGACCCACAGTATTTTAGAACTAGATGGCTCTCAGAGTCTCTATTACCCAACTTGGTGCGCAAGGTATGGAAGGTATTTGTGAACTCTGGCACCATCTAGTCCCTCTCTTGACACAATGTGGTCCTTATCGTGTATTGGTCGTCGTAGTTTCCAACAGGGTAATGTTGTTCCTTGATGGCATCCATAAAAGAGACCCAAGTGGGCTCGACCCCAAATATTCCATACTCCTCTGTGGATTTTTTCTCATGGTAAGTCTCCCACCAATGTTTAACATGGGGGGTCGCCTTAAGGATTGCAAAGGCGATATTTTCCCTATTGAAAAAATTGTGGACATATAAATACCGTTCTTGTATATTTAACCACTTTTCCAAAGAATCTACATCTATCAGACCTTTAAATATGGGAATATCAAAATTAACTTGCACCTTGAAGGGAGAGATTGCTCTAAAGTGGTCGCTTGACGAAGATGCCTTTGTTGATGCCAACAACCATCGAATGATCTGGGCAAAATGATCCATCATCTCATTCCTCTGTTTCACGAGGACTTTCGTGAGAAACAACTTAATAGGATCTCATTCTACCTTGTCTCTCTATTCTTTTGCCATGGGAGGTCGTTTGGACTAGCAAGAGTGATTGTCCTCAAGAGAAACTAGCTCGAGACCTAACTCTTTATACCTTGACCTTGTTGGGGACATGCACTAAGAAATGACAAAGAGCAGACTACTCTGATACCACTGATTTGGATTATGTTGAGAACAAAATGAAGGCAGATATATAACAAGGAAATACATAGAGATAGTGAAAGAAACACAGAGATACATTAATACTCAATTTCTATTAAAGACTAAAATATGCAGAGAGTTTAAAAGAAAATATAAAGTGAAAATGAACTTGCTAGAATGGTGGTAGTTTATCTCTAAGAAGAGATGTGACGGCTACATGAATTCGCAAGAAGATGATTACAATGAGGCTCCAAATTAATTTTTAAATAAATCATAAATGAGAAAACCCTAAACATCCAAAACCCTAACCCCAAAAGATGAAACGCCAAAAGGTTTGTGGGCCCCGATGGGGTAGTTGATATGTCAACTTCCTTAGGGCATAAATTTTGCATATGATCTCCATTTGGGGCACTTGATACCTCGTTAGAAAGGTCTAGCCAAGGAATACACATTCCAAGTGGCCCATACAGGCCTCTAACATTTATTAGGCATTTCCATGTCAAAAAAATGTCATTTAGGGCTTCAAAATGGCCCCAAAAGTTTGGGACCCGAAACAACTGTGGAAAAACTACCAAAATGGAAACTGTATGTTGAGCCTGTGGAGTAGGTGGGCGACCACCAATGTCCACCCGGATCATGGGTTCCATAAAATATGTATGATCCAAATGATCATTTTAGGTCATCACAAAATTGGTCCTAATTCTAGGCAATGTTTTAGGTCCTAAACTTCGAACACATTTTTTTGACCCTAAACAATATTTTTTTAGGTGGTCATAAGCCCTTTGAAGCATTGGCTTCAAATGGTTTGTACCTCACATCTTATAGAGGTCATATAGATCTTTCCAACATTCCAAAGAGTGACCCAATCATAGTTCACATGTGGAAGTTATGGCCCTAAGAATTTAACATTCCAAACTAGATTTTTGGGGCTCATAATCCTTTTGCCACCTCAACTCCAAAAGTTAGGGTTTATACTTCAAGGTTTGTGTAGTCTACGTTTTTTGCTTCCTATTGTAATAAAAGGAGTTTCTCTCCTTCCAATTAGGTATTTTTTCAAATCATTGTTGCAGAAACATGTCTTCTAAAAGATAGCTACCACCATTCTAGTCATTGTACTTGTACAATGTTTCCCTCCATTGTTCATATAGATAAATCGGTTTCATTGTGTTTATCTAATCCTTTTATGTGTTTATTGTCTTTCATTTCATTCTCAACATATTCTAGATCAATCCAAGACCTATTTTGCTTATTTATTTTTGTAATGCAAAGCATATCACGAAAGAACATAAACAACATTAGATATTTAC
>JZKD02S1673614.1:188017-205784 GCA_000966675.3 Picea glauca
ACACACACACACACACACACACACACACACACACACACACACACACACACTTGATTCTCAACACACTACTAGAAAAACATTAACACAAATCATCACAAATAGATTACACACACACACACAATTGATTCTTAACACACTACTAGAAAAACACTAACACAAACCATCACAAATAGATTAAATTACATTTCTTATGGAAAAAGAGTAGTGCACCACTTGTAATTTACATGAATAGATGTTAGATGTGTGAAATAAGACCAAAATTGTCTATCCAATGAATAAAATGAACTAGACTAAATGAATATAAATTATTAGATGAACTAGGAGAAGGAAGGGGGGAGAGGATGAGAGAACTAGGTTCCTACAAGATTTTGACACTAGTGTTTCTCAAGGTGATGTCTCTCTAGCCTACATGTCATTTTTCCTCTAGCAAAAATGGTGTATTGTAGATTGTTTAGAGGATTTTCTTGCTAAGTTAGAGGTATTCTCGAACAAGTTTGTTAATCATTCTCATGCAAATCCTATACCTGTCAGGGTTCCAATGTGAATGGTGGTTAAGGAGGCCTTTGGTTGGGTGACCATGTGGTGATTGACAATGGGAATTAATCAATAGGGTCATCTACTTTGGATAATTTTGATAGAGGTCTTAAAAGTGCCTTAATCAAGACATATCAGGATGCAAGTTTTAGTTAGAGAGTAGTATGTCATTCTTCTTCTCTAGTTTTTCTCCATTATATCCCTAATCATTACTATCTAAAGGGAAAACTCAGCTCAAATATAGATCAACAACATCTTTTGATGAGGACCCCATGGTGGGATCTATGAAGCCTTTGGTGGGTAGTGAAAGAGTTGAGGGTTGGTCCTATCCATTTGGTTTCTTGGAACTAATGTTTAATTAATTCATTAGAGCTTAAGATGTAAGGAATCACTTGAAGAATTATGGGTATGAAGGGGATTGGAAGTGGAGTGGTGAGGAAACAAGATTAGCAAAGGGTAAGAGATGTGTGCATAAGAAGGTAAGTCCAATCCATTTGGTTTTGGGGGCAGAGGGTAAGAGATGTGTGCATAAGAAGGTAAGTCCAATCTATTTGGTTTTGTAGGAGGAGATTTGGATGCATAAGGTAGTGGAGTTGGTGACTCAAGCACTAGTGCGCCAGTTTGGGAATAAAAGAATGAGCGACAAAACTTGATGGAAATATATTGGAGAAACTAGGTTCCAACATTGGGATATCTTCCCCGATTTCATATTCTAGCCATGGGTTGGATGGCCTTTATTCTCAAGGATGTTGCTAACATGCAAAAGGTTTTTGGGAGAAGTAGGTCGTGGGACTTGACTCCATTATTGCTAAAGTAATGGTCTCCGTTTTTTAATTCGAAGCTAGAGAAATCTTTTGTCATTCCTATATGAGTGAAATTTCCTAGACTACCCCTTGAGTTTTGGTCCTTGGAGGTCTTCAAGGAGATTGGGAACACCATAGGGACCTTCATCAATGCTCATATGAGTTTCAAGGAGACTAACATCATGACCATTGGTTTAATTTTAGTAGGAATCGATTTAAAGAAGGATGTAGCGAGGGAGATGTTTATACTATAAGGTCCAATCCCTCACTCACTAACTTTGGAAAACTATAGAATTCCCTTTCGGTGCATCAAATGACATAACTATGATTGCTTAGTAGAAAATTATGGTTCACCATTTCAAAGAAAGGTTTGGATTAAAAATGGGGGAGGTTTCGGTGTAGAAGGGTTTCTCTCGACGAAGAGGTTAGGGTTGCAAAATATCCCTAAGGGGAAGATAATCTGAGGCAAGATGGGGTATCCCATGGGATCATTGAGATCCATGAGTTGCAAAAACCAAGTTTTGAGGATCATCTCAATAGAGGTCTGGTTCAACACAACAGAGAGCAAGATGCAACTCTTTTATCCTCCTCCTTAGTTAAGCATATTCATGAATATCCGTCTGTGGTGATAATTTCAGTGGTGATATTTCTTTGGCTAGGGTTTTGGAAATGATGTCCTCCTTGAAGATAAGCTTATATGTGGAAGGACAAAAAGAGGTTTCATCATTGGTTTGTCAAGAGGGTGAATGTAAAGAGGTTTTATCTGGCTCCTAGGTGCCTATCTCTTTATAAGGTGTAGGGCATGTGGAAATTTCTAGTTCTTCTACAAAAAGTGAAGACTCTTAGAGATGCCTTGAAAGATATAATTTAACATATATACAAATGTGTTATAAGCATGGGGAGCTTAGTCTAGTAGGGGTTTTGGGGGATTTAACCTCAACAACCCCAATGGGATTAAAAAGAGGTAGGAAATCCTCCATATTTATGGCATGAAAATTGGTAGAAAAGGAAGCTTTGGTAGGTAAACACCATCTTTTGGATGGGGTTCTTAGAGTAGTGACCTCCCCCTGGAAAGTATGCATCATGAAACTTATAACTTTGAATGTAAGAGGATTGGATTAGTCCTCCAAGAAATTGGCCTTACATAGATTAGTTAATGTACACAACCAATATATTTTTCTACTTCAAGGGATCGTGGGTGAGGGTGTTATGTTGGTCTTTGGATTGCAAAGGATGTTTTGGGATTGTGATTTTTGTTCTATTGACTCATTTGGATGATCCGGGGTGGGGTTTAATTTCAACATGGAGAAAAGGCGATTTGAAATATTTTAAAACTTTCTCCTTTGCATTAAGTATAGGTATGGTGCTCTTCTCTTAGGAGCCCAAGAAATAAATCATTGTGCTCAATATCTATGGTCCTTATTCTAATCGTTTGTATTTTTGGGATAAAATATTTGCAAAGAGTATTATGAAGCAAACACTGCTTATTGTGGGTGGAGACTTAAATTTATTTTTGGGTAGTTCTGAGATTTGGGGCAAAGCTACAAATGTTGATGTTCTCACTGATTCCTTTATTAGGAAAGTTGTTAAACTATTTTTGTATGTTATAAAATCAGTTCAAATGCAACCCACTTGGAGGAATATGCGCACAAGGGTGGCTAGGGTTGCAAAGTGTCTTGATCACTTTTTGGTTAGTAATGTTATTGTCTTAGATTCTCAAAGGATTAGGAAAGGGACATGGGAGGGAAATCAAATGATTTTCCTATATTCTTAGATATAGTAAAGAAGGGGGAAAACCCCTCACCCCTTCAAGTTCAACTCAATTTAGTTGGGGGATGAAGAATATGTTCAATTGGTTAAGGAGATTTGGTGAGGATTCGATGATTCCTCCCATGAAACAATTGCACAAAAATTTATCCAAAACCTTATGAAGATCAATCATATTTCAATGGAGTGTGCACATAAGAAAAGGTCGAAGGACGTTCGATTTCTTGCAATGTTGGAGCTCGGCTATAAGAATTGGTTTTATCGGATTTGGTAGGTTTCCTTGATGAAGGATTTAAAAAGGAGGTAAGGGAGTTGGAACAAAATAAGAGAAAGTTGTTGGCTGACGAGGAGGTAGCTTGGAGCCTTAAGAGCTCGACTTTATGGTTAGATTAGGGGGATAACCATACAAAAAATTTCATAAATTTGCCAATCATTGTAAAAATGTAAATACAATCTAGCAGATGCAAAAGATGGATGGACCAATGGCCTCGTCTTTTGAGGATATTGCATAGTTGGGGGTTGAACATTTCAAGGCATTCTACAAAGATGACTGCATGACTACATGTTTTCCTAGCTTTGTTGATATATACACTGCCATGAATATTCCACTGAAACAACTCGTCACAACATATCTTTTATTATGCTGAAATATTTTATTATGGAGGTTTATTTCCTTAGATATCATGTTTATTATCACTAGCTTATTGCTAAAATTTATGAAAATAACTTAAATACAAAAATGAAATAACAACCAAGTGAACACACCATTCATACAATTGAACACAAGATGCATCCTGGGAAACCCAATACGATACAAAACCCAGCTAGATAGCGAGGCCTATGCTCTACTCTCTTTTCTTCAACTATGAAATGCAAGTATAAAGAAAAGGGGCACTCACTATAGAGTTTCCTTTGACATTGTGGCCAAAATGACTGCTACAAAATATTTTTCTTCCTCTTTTATGCTATCAAATCCCATTCCTAGGTGTTCTGGTCAACCATGGAACAAGTATAATACTAAAGAATTGAACCCTTTCTCCTCTAACTGGCCTAGTAATTAATATAGCCTAACAATCATATAGGGTTAGGGTTTTTGCATGCCTTGACCCTCAATTAGAGATAAGGTTTTGGACCTTCTAGAATATTCTTGAAAGTCCTATGTGACTAGTCCCATATTTGTGTGTAATGGGCACTGGCATGGCATCCACTCAGTACCATGGTGGTCAACAAGGTAGGTTAAATTGTGAGAGGCATAAATTTTGCATACGAGCTCCAATTGGGGTGATTTTTACATCGTTGGAAAGGTCTTGGTGTGTATAACAATGTCAAGGGAATAGACCCATTCTTCTAAGTTTTGACCCCCAAAATTGTCGTTTGATGCCTAAAAATTGTTCTACAAGGTTCTGGACCCCAAATCTCCAAACTGGGACCTGCCACTAAAATGGGCCCTGTAATCTAATTCCTCCGATTTTTCCATCTAGAAAGTACCAAGATAAATGATAAATTATATAATGATTCATTTTGTATCATACCTCTCCATTTAGGGAGGCTTTGGGTCCCCAAATTATTCTACCAAATGAGGTGAATAAAAATTCCCTCTACCTTCTACATGGAGTACCATTTTTGCTTTCCTAGAAGTTATCCTTTCAACCCAATCTACCAAAGGTCATGCTGCCCCTGTCTGGTAGTTCTGGACTTCCTCTACAAAACTATATCTTCTTCCAACTCCGCCCGAGCTTCTAGTGCTAAGTCCTCTATGGTAGGTAGGACCTACTCTTTAGTTCCTTGATCCAACATGGAAGGCTCATAGAGTTTTAGATTCTCCACATTCACTACTAAGTAAATGTGCATATATGGGGGTAGACTGAGACTATAGGTATTATCACCAACCTTCTCCAATAATTAAAAAATATCATATTGCAGAGCGTTGATATTATTACCAAGACCCCATGGTGTTTCTTTATTCGGCTATATCCAAACTCAGTCTCCTACTTTGATTGATTTCTCAATTTCGTGTTGATAATGACATGCCTTGTACCTTTCTTGTGACTTCTTCAACATATCCTATACCTGCAAATGGATCTTTTGCCTAATATTTTCATCACAATTCTATGCTTTCAATGCTTCTCGTGTGATGTCTTCCTCTATTCCTCCTTGCTATCTATAGACAACATCCAAGGGAAAAGGTGGCAAATACCTAAAACAAGTTTTGAAAAGGGACTTACTAGTAGAAGTGTGGACTAGTCTATTGTAAGAGTGTTGAATGTAGATCATATTTTCATCCCATATCCTTGGATGCTTTTGATTGTAACCCCACAAAAGTTGTACCAATGTCATGTTGACTACTTCTGTCTGCCTATTTGTCCGTGGGTGGAATGTTGTAGATCTCTTCAACTTG
Source organism: Picea glauca (assembly GCA_000966675.3). NCBI lineage: Eukaryota > Viridiplantae > Streptophyta > Pinopsida > Pinales > Pinaceae > Picea > Picea glauca. The sequence continues at coordinate 193,520 of JZKD02S1673614.1, forward strand.
GTGTCCATCTTCTCCCAAAGTGTAGTCCAAAGGGCACTAAGAAATATGGTATCCCTATTTGAGATGATGCTCCTTGGTATTCCAAAGTGCACCTAGACATGTTCAAAGAACATGTTTAATGCTTCTTGTCCTTTGATGGTATTTTTACAAGGCATAAGAATGCACATCTTGTTGAATTGGTCAACTACCATAAACAAATAGTCATGTCCCTTCTTGGTTGTTGGAAAACCACCCACAAAATCCATGGAAATGCTTTCCCAAGGTCGAGTGGGTATAGGTAAGAGATAGTATAAACCTTGCTTTCTATTGTAGGGTATGTCGATACAATAAATCATACATCCTCTAATACACCACGCTACATATTCTTGCATTATGGGCCAATACATATAGCTTTGTAAGTTGGCAACTGTTTTCCCAACACCAAAATGTCCTGCAACCTTGGAGGTGTGAACCTCTCTAATAAGCTGCAATATTTCACCTTTAGGGACACAAACCTTGGCTATCTTGTAGAGAAACCCATTCTGAAATTGATAGTTAGCCTTATCGTCACCTTCTTTGTAAATACCTCTCTTTAGGGCCTCTGAATATGATCAACTTCCTACTGTAAATGACTCTTTCAAGTAAGAAAGTTTTTGTATATAATAAGTAAATTTTATGTTTCTAAACAATGAATGTAAGAGTTTCATTTACAACAATTTCGGTTATTAATTTTCTTGATGCAATAAAATTAACTGGTAGATAGATAATATAATAACAATTTAATTACAATATTTACAAAAGATCAAATAGCGAAATACATGTAGTCCTAGTTGGTCTCCCTTCTCCATTGTTGTTAGTTGACCATTGCCTGAAACTGAGTGTTTCCTCCCAGCCAGCTAGGAACAGGGCTGCTCCGACTCCCTAGCTCCAGGAATCCTTGCGGTTTCCTGTCCCCTGAGCCCAAAATCCCAACAACTAGCCAATCTCGTATGCAACCAAAATTTCCCAAACAAAATTCTTTCTCCAAAGTTTTTTCCTCCTCCCTTCTCTCTTGAATCCCCCTTCTAAATGACCAATATCCCCTTCTTTAATCTCCCATTACCCTTCTCCTCAACACTCCTCTCCTCTAACATACATTGTCTCCCTTGACTTCCTTCCCCCATCCCTCGTAAATTCTTATCTACCCTTATAAATTCCCCATATACCCTTATCCCTTCCAACCTGCCCATCACACGTAATACAATAAATAATCAATTCATTCATTGTTACATAATTTAATCTATTAATTAAAAAATAATAATAAAATCTAATTAGTTAAATAATGCACTTGACTTAATTAAATTAATGATTTTGATTATTTAATTAATTTTATTACATTAATGACTTGAATTACATTACTTAATTATAATTATTAATTAATCCATTTGGGGTGTTACATACACCCACCCTTCAAGCGACTTCGCTTCGAAGTTATGGTAATTCACAATACAAGGATAATAATAACAAGATTCATAGATCTACATCATATAAGCAACACCATTAATTTAATACACTCATAAATACCAGTGTACATTCGTAAGGCATGTATGCGTAGCTGGCACATACATAACTCGTGTGTGTACTAATGGCAATAATTATCACATCTAATGCAACTCATGTATGCTTCCAATCCAATCAACAATGCAATTAACTTTATAATGAATAAATCAACCATTTACAATATTAGTAGAATCCTTCAATTATAGTAATTTAGCACAAAGTGACATTTACCTAGATAATTGTAATTCAGTTAAGCATTTTTTTTAAAGAACAAAGAGAAAAGTAGACACTTCTACTATAGGATTAAAACCCCACACACTCTCAACCACTTCTAACACCCTACCTCCTAACCTACTTCCATCTTCCCTCCCTTTCGATCCTCTGTTGGACTATCTTGGAGCATCAACTATATTGACCTAACTCCAGATAAAACCCGTAAGTGGAAGTGTCAACTACCTTGACCAAGCTTCCCCAACAGGTAATTGGCAGTCAACATCACACGTCTAGGGTAGTGTGACCTAACACCGTCCTCCCATGACTCAAGGTTTCAGAGGATACATGGTGGGAAATGCCTCCAACCCTCCCAATAGAATTAGGGTCCACACCCTATCATGGACCATACAATGGCATTGTGTTGCTGTGATTTTGTCATCGTATATTTAGTTTCATGTTGTTTTGCTACTTGAAAAATCTTTACTTTCCCACATATCATAACAATGCATTTGAACCAACATAATTTAACATAGAAAGATTCATACAATATTGTTTCTCGGTTGATGTTCAGGACATCAACCATTTATTATCATTATCCTTTGGATATTTCATAGCCCATAAATCTTCTGGTTAGTTATAACACATACTCCTGCATATCCATACACTACTAACATGTATTTGAATTTAACCATATCATTAACTCGGTATCCACGTACCAATATCTTTCAAATTCAAATTTTCGATTTAGAAATAGGTCACATATTATCCATCATAAATCACATGATGATAAACATTCGTAGTATTTACATTCACATAGGTCCATATGTCTAGAATTTAAAGTGTATAGTGTTCCACAAATAATAAGCAAACAAAGATACGACTAGGCCATAAGTAATTCTAGCTATCTAAGTCAAAATGTGGCATTACATACACCCATCCTTCGGGAAACATAGTCCCAAGGTTGTGGTAAACAAATCAAGGGATGATATCGTCGTAAGGTCTCTACATCCTCCCAAGTAGTATATCTTGGGATATACTTGTCCTATTGGACCTTAACTTGGTCTACAAAATGGTTCTTGAGCTATCAGACCCTACAGTCCAATATGTGTAATGAATCAACTAAGATAGTTACCACGTCTGAGACCTCCAATTCCTTCCAATTTAGTTTGTGAGATTCATCAACAACATAATGTCGTAGAACATATATATGCAAAACATTATGAGTTTTATGCAAGTGAGATGGTAGTATGAGGTGATAGGCAACAGGTCCAATTCTCTCTTGAATTTGAAATGGTCCTATAAATCGAGGCGACAAATTTGTCCCTTTCCCAAACTGATTAGTACTCTTATTAGGCCTGATACAAATGAAAACCTGATCTCCTACTTTATAAATTTCGTTAGTCCCATGTGCATCAACATAACTTTTATGTCTATCATGTGCCTCGTTTAATCATTGTCTAATCTAAATAACCTACTCCTACATATCTTGAATCAATTATGTCCCTATTGTCACTTGGTCTTCTAGCCTTTCCCAAGTCAATGGTGTCTTGCATGGCATCCCATATAGATCTTGATAAGGCGACATTCCAATTGAGTCGTGAAAAATGTTATTGTACGCGAACACTACTAAGGGTAGGTACTTCTCCCAATGGGTTTGATTATCCATAACATAAATCCTAAACATGCCTTCCATAACCTAATATACTCTTTCAATTTTCCCATCCGTTTCAGGATGATATGTTGTGCTCAAGTTCAGGTGAGTCCCTAATGTTGACTGCAAACTTGTAAAAAACCTAGAGGTAAACTGAGAGTCCCTCTTTGAAATCATCTTCTTGGTTAGCCCATGCAGACGTATAACTTCACTTATAAAAACATGCACCACATCTGTGATATCATAAGTGTCTCTGACTAGAACAAAATGAGCACTCCTGGTCAACTTATCAAGTATAATAAGAATGGAATTGTGCCTCTACAATGTGAGTGGAAATCCCACAAAAAAATCCATAGAAATGACTTCCCATTTGGACATAGGAACATCATGTGGTTGTAGGAGACCTGTCGAGTGACGATGATCAATCTTTACTTGTTGACACTCAATACACTTAGTGATGAAATGAAATATAATGCACTTCATGCCTGTTGTTGGTCCTAAGGTCTGCACATGACTGCTAGAGGGAAGAGCTAGGCCACCTCAGTTGTTGGAATGATTTTTTTTTATAGGTTTGATTGATTTTTTTAATGGTTAGCTAATCAATGAGCTCTCAAGGACAGGGATCTAGTTGGATTGTTCAACAACATAAACTACAAGGTTTTCCTTAGCTGGTGGCATGCATTCTGGTAAGCAGATAAAGTTATAGAAATAAAACATAGAAAATACTAACAAGCATACAATTTGTCACATGTTGTATAAATTTTCAGACTTGAAATAATATTTCAAATCCAAAAGATGTACCTGAACACAAATTCTCCAGACATGTTGTATGGCAATAAACAATTTACTAAGACAATAGTTGAAATCAGGTTCTATGTCAATAAATAGTTCATTGAGACAATAGCTGAAAAGAGAAGAAACAATGCTTCACATACATTTCGCATGCATTCAAATAAGATAATAAGACAAACCATATTTGAGAAGAAACAATGTGTCACCATAAATTATATTCACTAGGTGGGAAACTTAGTAGTTTTACACTTCAAAGATCATCCAAAATCCTGATGCTTGATACCCAAAAATATAAACCTGGTTCCATTCATAAATTCATATATTTATCCCCATCTAGAGAGGGTTCAAATACCTCTATAAGATCTAAGTTATAGATTTCCACTTTACATTACATTTAGATTCAGTAGATATAAACTTCATTATTTAGTCTTAATTACAATTCATGAACTAAGTGAAGTTGAGTTCAAGTGCTAGTTCATAGGAATAACTCCCCATCACTTTGACCTTAATCAAAACATTATTCTTATGAAAAAAAAGAAATTTATTACAAGTGGCAGTAATATCTCTAACTAAACCAAAAATATTCTATCACTTTAACTGGAGCTATTGTTGATAACTAAAGTGAAAGAGTTACATAGTCTTCATAAGTTGTAACTGGATGTTGACTTTGCATTGATGCTCATGCACGCCAATAAGTGGAGACATACCTTGAATACTGGTAGACCAAGATTGCACATGCTTTGTTCTCTTTCTTTTTTTAACGGGAGTAGACATTAGATGATCTCCTTCAGAAACATGCATGTTTTTTGGTGTTTATTTTGCAATTTTTGATATATATTTTTTGTAGCTTTGTATGTTGCAGCTCAAAAATGTGATTTTGTTGTTAGAGATCTCAAATCTGCTACCTCATGCTATCATTTTTTTCTTTGAGGGCTTGCACCTGTTGATTACTGACATTCATGCCCTTATCATCTTCAATTTTAGGCTTGATCTCTGTCTTTACTCTGCTCTCATTTTTGAGTTCATGCTATTCCTCAACAGGCCTATTGAGATCAACAGAGAGCTTGGCCTTCCTTGATCTCATCTCATATATGGGTTTCTTCTTAGGTTTGTCATCAATGGTGCCTTTCACAGGTTCATGCACCATCAAACTTTTCCCCTTTTCTTATGGTTTGGACTCCTCTAAATCCTGCTTTGGGACACATTCTATTTCTGGTCTTATATCTTTAAAATATTGCTCAGGGTCTGGACCAATGTCCATCAAATCTTGCTTTGGTTGTGAATCAACAGTGTATTATGTTTCCAAAACAACAAGTTTGACACCTGAGGTCTCCCCCTTGTTGCATTTCTGCCTGATCTTGCCGTCTGGCATTCTCTTCAAGGTGTGGATGGGCATTTCGTCCATGTTGGTGAATTCAAAGTGGTCTTCATCAGTGTTTTGATCCTCAATTACAATGGGATTCTTCTCCTTTAAGGATGGATCAAACAAGGCCTTGGAGTTCAACCTCAACTGGTTGGTTAACCTGGTCTTTTGATTAGGTTTTCTTGGCATTTCTGGGACCTCACTCCCCTTTCTCTTTTTTCTTTGTTTTGCCACTTGGGGCTCTTTAATCTGTCTACATAATGACAAAAAATCAACTTCAACAATATCAAGACTGACCTGCTTACTCCTCCTTTGTTTGCTCGTTTTCAATTTGGGAGTTTTGTCTACCTGCATAGTGTCGGAATTTTATACTTTCTAGTTACACAGTTACAGTTACAGTTACTTAATCCAATAGCAACTGTAGTAGGATCACTGAAAGATAGATAATCACAAATACAATAGAACACAAATATTATCTTGGGAAACCCTCGTGGGGGAGAAATCCCAACAACCAAAATCCTCAATATAGATTCCTTCAACCAGTACAATGATGCGATATAGCTCTCCAAGAAAGACCAAGACCAAAACACCAAAAGAACCAGTCTCCAAGACTTGTGCGCTAGACCTTCTTATGCGCTCCAAGATGCACAAGAGAAGTATGTGAGTGCGTATCCAAATGAGAGGAACCCATCCTCTATTTATACACAAAAATGTCTCTTGAAGAGACATGAGTCTTGACCTAACTAATCCATAATAAGTAAAATACCAATAATATAATAATTTATGTTGAGCGGACTTGTACAATATAATTATAATAACCTTTTAAAGGTTTGACTAAAACAAATATACAGTAATATCTTTTGTAGTTACACAAAAATAATTAACACTCCCTCTTAACTAGGAAGGTATTCTTTCCAAACACAGACTCCAAGTCTGATACCACACGAGCTCACATCCATTGTCTGTTGAACATTCGAATCTGTACATCCTCGGATATCCATAGTGCAACATGACTTCACCCCATGCAACCAAGGTTTGTGGGTAGATATCAATTGCTACAACATGTCCCCATGACATCCACTCCCTGAGATGCATCAATACCTGATCATGTGCACTCCTGTCTCAGTGCCAACCCCTTTTCATGCTGGATGAGATCCACCAGACTCAGTGCCAACCCTTTTTCATGCTGGAAGAGATTTTTCCATACTCAGTTCCAACCCTTTTGCATGCTGGATGAGTTCCACATATCACTCCCTCTGAAGAGGAACCACACCAAGCTTTTCCCTGAAGTACTCAAACTTCATCCTTAACAACGGCTTGGGGAACACATCCACAACCTGATCCTTGGTAGTCACAAAATGGAGCCTCACTGCTCCCCTCTATACCATATCCCTGATATAGTAGTATCTAATCTCAATATGCTTCGACCTGTCATGGAACACCAGGTTCTCTAACAACTTCATGCAACTTTGGTTGTCACACCAAATCCATATCGCCTCCAATCCAAGACCAAATAACCCAGACAATAGCTTCTGAAGCCATACTGTTTCTCTGCTCGCTGCACATGCTTCCACATACTTCGCTTCAGCCGTACTGAGTGCCACACATGACTACTATCTGTTGCTCCACGAGACCATACTAGAGCCAAGACTGAAATAGTGTCTGGAAGTGCTCTTCCGGTTAGGAATACTGTCGGCCCAATCTGAATCTGAGCATCCATACATTCCAAAGGCATGGTCAGATCTATACTAGAGACCATGATCTAGAGTACCCTTAAGGTACCTCAACACATGTTTTGTTGCAACCAAATGAACCTGTCTGGGATGCTCCAAATGCTGACTCAGGGTGTTCACAACAAAACATGTATCCGGTCTTGTGTTCGTCAAATACATCAACGAACCCACTATCTGCCTATATAAGGTAGAATCCACAATCTCTGAAGTTGTATCTTGCAACAACTTAAGATTTGATACCATCAGGGTAACCATGGTCTTATAGTCCAACATCTCGAACCTCTTCAATATTTCTACAACATACTTTCCTTGATTTAGGAAAATCCCATCTGATCCCTTCCAAACTTCTAGTCTCAAGAAGTAGTGCATCATTCCTAAATCTTTCATCTCAAATTCTACAACCAATTTTGTATTACATTCAGTGATGAGATTTTTCGCACCTGTTAGAAACAGGTCATCTACATACAACATTAGAATCACTGGTTCAACATCCTCAACCTGAAAGTAAAGGTTAGGATCTGCACTACTCTTGGTAAAACACAAGCTCATTAGAAAATTGCCAATCCTACCATACCATGCTCTGGGTGCCTGCTTCAATCCATATGAATCCTTCTTTAATATGCACACATGAGTCTCCCTGTCATGTGTCTAGAATCCAAGTGGTTTCTCCACATAAACTTCCTCTTTTATTTCACCATTCAAGAAGGTTTTATTTACACCCATCTGGTGCACTCTTCATTTCATCATAGCGACCGATGAAAGTATAGTCCTGATCGAGGTATATCTTGCTATAGGAGAAAAATTTTCTGCATAATCAATCCCTTCATTTTGAGAGAAACCTCAGGCCACAAATCTTGCCTTATATTTTTCAATGCTTCCATCAGTTGTGTGTTTCATCTTGTAGATCCATTTCGAACTCACCACATGTTTTTCCTTTGGTCTGGGAACCACATTCTAGACATCATTCTTCATAATGGACTGATATTCCTCTTCCATGGCATCTTTCCATACTTGATTTTCTGTAGCCTCTTCATAACTGGAAGGTTCTGCATCCATTATGTCACACAAGCATGCCACATAGCTGGAATACAACTTCACCTTCTTACTTTCCTTGAAATATTTCTCTAGGGCACCAATTCTTTCTGCATCTCTGATAAGCTCTTGTGTCCAAGCTGGTCTTCTCTTGTGAGAAGTTATCTTAGTTGGTTTATGAGGTTCTACCATGTCATGATGCTCTAGAATGATTTCCTCTAGAACTTTAGGAACTTCATTCTCTTCTTCATGTGCCTCTTCTGCATGGATCTGTTTTGATTTACTGAAATACGCATTCTCATAGAAGGTTACATCTCGACTGATCTCCACTTTCTGGCGACTGGGAATGTACAACCTGTAAGCCTTCGATGTGTCACTGTAACCAACAAATATGCCCTTTCGTCCAGAAGGGTCCAAATTTGTCCTCTTTTCCTTGGGGACATGAACAAATACATGGAATTCAAATATTTTGAAATGGCTAACTTATGGCTTCTCTCCTGAAAACATTTCCTCAGGTGTATTTTTTTCAAGCACCTTGTGGGGACTTTTATTCTTCACGTACACTACCGTCTTTGTTGCTTCTGCCCACAGATGCATAGGAAGATCTTGGTCATGGTTCATGGCCTTTATTGCTTCCATGATTGTCTGATTCTTTCTTTCAGCTATTCCATTATGTTGAGGGTTATAGGGAGTAGAAAGCTCCCTCATAATCCCAACTTCCTTGCAATACTCCTTGAATTTTTTTGAGGTGAATTCACATTCATTATCCGATTGCAAGGTTTTTTTCTTCTGCTCTGTCAAGTATTCTACCAGAGCCTTGAACTCTTTGAATTTTCCAAAAACTTCATTCTTTGCTTTTAACAGATAAATCCAACTTTTACGTGAATAATCATCAATGAAGGATACATAATATACATACCCACTTAGTGAAGCTGTCAACATTGGTCCACATACGTCTGAATGCATGATGTCCAAAACTCCTTTGGCTTTGCTATCGCTATTGGGAAAGGAGTGCTTCATGTTCTTTCCTTGTGCACATCCTTTGCACACACCATCTGGTTCTGCTTGGATTTTTGGAAGACATGTCACCATTTTTCTCACAACCAGAAGAGCTTTGTAGTGTAGGTGAGCAAATCTCCTATGCCATAGTTCACTGGGATTCACAATATCATGAACCATTGTGGAGTTTGAATGTCATTTTAATTTGTAGAGTCCTCCTTCTTCAACTCCAATCACTATTGCATCATCAAGGGTCTTCCCTCTAGGCCACATAAGAACTTGACCATCAATAAATGCTACTCTAAATCATTTCTTCCTTTCTTTTCCAATGTTGAAATTGAGAGAAGTTTTTTTTTTTTTTAAACTTGGAACATAAAGAACTTCCTTCATCTTCATTGACTTGCCTAAGATTAACGTGTAGGAAGCTTCTCCAACACCTTTGATTCGATACTGATAATCATCACCCAATTTCACCTTGTGAGGTGAATCTTTATGAATAAGTTTAGATAAGGAGTCTTCATAGCCTGTCATGTGCTTGGAAGCACCACTTTCTATCAACCAAGTGTCACTTCCATGAGTAATAATACTTGTGAGGGTTGAGATAAGAAGATAATCCTCATGAATTGATTCATCTTGCTTTGCAACCTTCTTGGGAGGCTTATCATCTTCAACTGTGTGAGCTTTATGCGTCTTACTTCATTTCTTATTCTTAATTTTCATATTGAGGGGGAAATCCCTAACAAAGTGTCCCAATTCCTGACAACAATAACATCTAATCTTTGAGTTGTCTCTTTGACCAATCTTAAACTTCTTAGGTAAATAATGATTCTTCTTGTTCTTTCCTTTCCCGGTGTGGGAGGCTAGGGCTTGATCTTCATCTGCCATATTTTATTCTCTTGCAACTATCCTAGCTTCTTCCTGGTTATAATCTTCCCAAAGCCTACTAAACTTGGGAAGCTTATTTCTTGAACAAATTCCTTGGATGAATGCATCCCATGACCTTCGGAGGCCATTCAAGGTAGTCATCACCATCTCTTCTCCTTCTACTGAGTCACCAATGGCTTATATCTGCTCCTTGATTTGATTCACTCTTGAGAAGTAGGAGTGAATGGTTTCTGAGTTCTACATTTTCACATTCTTCAATTGAGATCTCATAGTCATTCTTCGATTTCTGTTGCTTCCCTCAAAGAGACGCATTAAGGTGTCCATCATTTGCTTTGGAGAAGATAATGATGATATATGATGGATAAGGTGGTCCTTAATGGAGTCTGCAATAATCCTTTTTTCTCTCACCATGTCCTTCTTATATTTTTCCTTAGCTTCATAACCTTGAGGTTCTTGAACCTCTTCTATAATGAACTTATCCAATTCATGTTCTTCAAGAAGGAGTGTTACTCTGTACTTCCAGGCCTTGAAGTTATCAGCTCCATCTAGCTTCTCATCGATCTTTGTTCTGGTAATCATAATGCCTTCTGATGGTCTTGGTTTGTCCGACAACTGTCTCTAGATTGAAAATGACTCCCTTTTAGGCTCCTAGATCTACAACTGGATTCTATTCGGGCCTGCTCTGATACCATGTTGGAATTTTACATTTTCTAGTTACACAATTACAATTACTTAATTCAATAACAACTGTAGTAGTATCACTAAAAGATAGACAATCACGAATACAATAGAACATAAAGATTATCTTGGGAAACCCTCGCGGGGGAGAAATCCTAGCAACCAAAATCCTCAATATAGATTCCTTTAACCAGTATAATGATGCACTATAGCTCTCCAAGAAAGACCAAGACCAAAACACCAAAATAACCAATCTCCAAGACTTGTGTGCTAGACCTTCTTATGCGCTCCAAGATGCACAAGAGAAGTGTGTGAGTGTGTGTCCAAATGAGAGGAACCTATACTCTATTTATACACAACAATGTCTCTTAAAGAGACATGACTCTTGATCTAACTAACCCATAATAAGTAAAATGCCAATAATATAATAATTTATGTTGAGAGGACTTGTACAATATAATTATAATAACCTTTTAAAGGTTCGACTAAAACAAATATATAAGAATATCTTCCGTAGTTACACCGAAAATATTAACACATAGCAGTGGGCACATGTTCATCCTGCAGATGTTCAGGGGACGATTGGACTGCTAGGCTGGCCTGCTTTTCTGCTTTTCTAATATAATTTCTAACATAAACCTTACTACTTTGTCTTCCCCTCTGCTTCAATGTAGATGACCTCAATTGTCTTTTAGGAATTTCCTCTTTCTCTGGAGTAATGGATTCTGATTTAACTGATCGAGTTTTTCTTTTTGTAGGAAAGCTCTTTTATTTGGCACACTAGGTGGTTTTAGATGAAGTCCCAGGTTCAGTGGAAACCCTAGCTGCCTGGGGAACCTCAACCTATTGTTTTTCTAAATTCTAATTAATTTCCTGTTCTTCTTGTAACCCTAAAGACACTAGAAAATCTGTCCAAGACATACCCAATTCGCCGAGAGAAAAAGGAACCAATATTTTTATAAACCCCTGATGATAGAGGCTTATGTGAGAAACTTCTGGGTGATTCTATATTCTTTTGGACATCTTAGTTAAGATTTTAAGAAGGTAGAAGGGGAGGTTCATTTCATTGTAACCATTTAAATGCATGAGGAATCTAATGTGATAACAATGGATAATTGAAAACCTACCTTCTCTCATGATATATATTTGTATTGCAGATAAGGTGCCCCTCCATTCTTCTTTCATCCAAAGGATTGGGATGCCCTAGCTCCAATACGGGTTTTGATGTTCTGCCACCAAAAAATGATTGCACACTTCAGCTGGTAATTTCCCCTTTTTAAACCATCTCTCACAACTGATAGGGAGAGTGAATGCTCTAGTGATGAAGTGCTATGTTATGTGGATGGTTATGTCCCCGATCTTAGTCTGGAATCCATCAAAGTTCTGCGCAAAGATTAGGGA
>JZKD02S1673614.1:218156-238676 GCA_000966675.3 Picea glauca
GAAAGTTACTCAACCTTTAGATCCATACCATGGTCCAAGATATACTGAACCTGTTGATGATACTTTGGAGCTAGATGTCCTTAATCAAATATATCACATGACTACATGGAAAAGAGATGACTATATTTACCCCACCACAGATGGATCAATGAGTTGGCAGAGTGTTCAATCTATGTATGAGGATTCTGAATCAACTTTTAACAACTGACAACAAGGATGGTATGAAATTTTTTCCAAATGTTGCACAACTATCCTCTCAGTAACATGGATTGGGGATGAAATATTTAACTTTCCAACATATGATGGGACTTCAGATTTGCATATTTTTCTTATTGACATGGAGGATACAGTTGCGGAGGAGCACCAAATTTCAGTTGTTGATATATCCCTGAGATATTCTCTTGCTAGATGGTGGGATAATCATAAGGGAACACTTTCTTCTTGGAATTATGTTAAGCTTGATATTAAATATCACTTCCTACCTCCATCATAATTTTGTTAGTGAAGAGAATATAAGAAGATGAAAAACCAACTCTTAACTTTGAATACCTATGATGGTTCTTCTGATCCAGTTGCTCATATTGCGTATTTTCTTAGGATGTAGTTAGTTTAGAAACTACCTTATCACTTCTAGGTGTATAATTTCTTCCATTCTTTAGGGACAATACTGAAATCCTGGTATGTACATGAGGAGACCACGAAATAAACTACACGTTGGAAGGTACTACAAACTCAATTTTTTCATGAATTTTCCTTTATTGGTAAGTCTTCAGAAGTCACAACTGTATTGCAATAGATTAATAAAGCGTTGTTTTCTAATGAAGTAAATCCCAAATGCTCCCTATGTCCTAAGCATAAATATTTTCTTAAGTTTAGTTCATACCCATCACCTGCAAATATACCTATGAGTTGTGGTAGGATTGAAAAAGATCCCGAAGATCCTGAAGATTTGGAGGGGCTTCAACATATGAATTTTAAGTAATCTACATGAATGAGAGAATTTAAATATACTCAATCGGACAATACCATTAGTTCATATACCCAACCTTTAATGTTGCGGATGATGAACATTGGGAATGAAGACCACCCTAAGATGGCTTATGTGGGAGATTACTAGGATGAACATATAATGTTAGAAATCGAGGGTTTATTGTAGGAATATGTGGACTTGTTTTTGAAGAGTTTTTCATAGCTTAAGGGAATCAAAGGAGACTTGGGGGAGATGAAAATAAAATTGAAACATGATGCCAAACTAGTCAAACAAAGGTCGTATCACTTAAATCCCAGAGTTGAGGAAAAGGTCAAAAAGGAAATTGATAGGATGTTTGCAGTTGGGATAACATTCCCCGTGGATGAATTTAATTGGATCAACCCAATTGTTATACAGAATAAGAAGGGCACTGAGGACGTAAAGCTTTGTGTCGATTATAGAAGTATGAACTCAGCCTGTGTACATGATCCATTTCCTACTCCATTCAGTGATGAATTTTTGGATTAGGTGGCTGGTAAAGAGGTATATTCCTTCATTGATGGGTTTTCAGGATATCACCAAGTCCATATTGCAGAGGAAGATAAGAAAAATACCAGTTTTACTACTGAATGGGGCTCTTTTTCTTGCAATGTCATGCCCTTTGGGCTTAAGAATGCCCATGTTGTTTTTTCCATAATTGTTGTTGTTGCATTTAGAGACTTTATTCATAAGTTTTTAGAAGTATACATGGATGACTGGATGATATACAATGTTTTGAAAGAACAAATTGGATTACTTTGGCTGATGTTTGACCGCTGCAGACAATTACAAATTTCATTAAACCTTAAAAAGTGTGTTTTTTGTGTGCCCTTTGGAAACTTGTTAGGACCTATTGTTTGCAGAGAAGGAGTTTTAGTTGATCCTACAAAGGTATCTGTAATTATTAATATGCCTCCCCCTACAACTGACAAGAATTTGCGATCCACCCATGGGTCATATTGGATATTACCGCATGTTCATAAGAAATTACACAAGTATTACTGCTCTCTTGAGAAGTTGTTGAAAAAGGATGAAGCTTTCTGTTGGACCCATGAATGTGATAAATATTTCATTATATTAAAAGAGAAGCAAAGTAGTGCTCCGATTTCGACATATCCAAATTGGTAGGTTGAATTTCATGTCCATATTGATGCTTCTAGTATTGCTTTGGGTGTTGTTCTTATGCAACCCAGTGAAGGTAATTTGGATCATCTTATATATTTTGCTAGTAGAGATCTATTTCAGGTCGATCACAACTATACCACTACAGAAAGGGACGGTTTGTATATGGTATATGCTTTGCTATTCCATTTAAAAAGATAAAATATTTGGAAGGGAAGGTTTGTATATGGTTTCACCTGTTGGGAGGACATTTCAAGTTTTTCACTGATCATTCAACTTTGAATTATTTAGTTAAAAAGATTGTATTGGAAGGAAGGATTTGCAGATGGCTTTTGCTATTCTAGAAGTTTTCTTTTGAAGTTGTTGTAAACTCTGGAAAGTTGAATGTCGACCCTTACCATTTGTCTCGGTTGGAATTAGGTGAAACTGGCAGAGTTGTAGATGACCAACTCCCATATGTTGATCTATTTAAGACTGAAGTTGTTCCAGATTATCTCTATGATATTGCCCTGTTTTTAATTATTGGTGCTTTCCCCGATGATTATTCACTAGTAAATTTGGGTCATTTTGCGATGGTCATTTCAACGCTCTTGTGGTGTTATGTCATGGAGATGGTGAAAAATCTTGGACCTCCAAATGTTGCATCACATGTCGTGAAAATTGCAACGAACCTAGGATATCGTCGCTTGCGCGGTGACCCAAGGATATCGTCGCACCCGAGAAGACCCAAGGATGCTGTCGTGAGCGAGACGACATAAGTAGATCTTCACGAGTGAGATGAACTAAGGTGATCATCTCAAGAAAGATGACCCAAGGATGTTGTCACACACAAGATAACCTAAGGAGTTCGTTGTCAGTGATACAACCTAGGGTGCTCGTCGCAAGCGAGACGACCCAAGGATGTCATCACGAGAGAGATGACCTAAGGAGATCGTCATGAGTGAGATTATTGCAAGTGAGGACTTTGAGTATCAATACCATCGATGAAATATCAATACCATCAATGAAATATCAATACCATCAATGAACTATCAATACCATCGATGATATGATTCGTCACAAGAGCGACGGACTCTGAGTATTTAAAAAAAATGAAAAAAATATTCTACTATTTTGTTTGCATGAATTTTAACTGTAGGAAATATACCAACAGATATTGTCCTATTTGACACCTCAAACACATCAATAGTACAATATAATATTCTCATATAAATCCAAGTTGGAGCTATGGGTTCCAACCAATCTTATTTTTATTGCTCAATATTTATGCTATTCGGGTAGGTTAACTTACCTTAGTCACATATCCTCTTGAATATCACTTTTTATTTTATATATATATATATATATATATATATATATATATATATTATATTTTATAATACATAATAAGGTAAATACCTCCAAATATTTAATTTTTATTCTAAGTAACCCTACCCTCCATACTCCCATGTAACAGACACATGTAAACCACCTGCAACCTTTTCATGGAACCATATACAATGTGCGGTGCTTGGAAGGAACTCATTGAAGAAGAAAATGAACATTTCAATACATTGGAGCATTTATCAATGTAATATCTCTAGAACCATAGATAAAAAGTAGCTACTAGAACTCGAATGGATAAGAAAAGGGTGGTATCAAATCGAAAGTCATATCTTGACCTAGCTTCCACCTAGTTATAGAGGCTAACTAGGTTAACATAAAAATTTAACATAAACATTCATGGTCCATGCTCTTAACTAAGTCATCCTTGATTCATTATGTAGTTGTATGTCAATTAGTAGTGAAAGCAATTGACTAGAAAAGCTAACCAGTATACCATACATGATATGTGTCACAAGAAAGTATGCATAATTTAAGCAAGTACCAAACACAGATTCAAAGTATTTTGCAACAATCTACAAAAAAATTATAATGCCTTGGTGAGGCTTGATATAGCGATAGTTTTAGATGTTAGATATCATTTTTGGGATTAACTGTGTAGAGTAAGTCATTAATATATGACCCATAGTTGTAGATGTTCTTGACAAGGGCACTCACCAACAAAAAATGTGTTGCACTAAGAAAAGTGGACTAGTAGTGGAAAACCATGAGGATGCCAAGTTTTTGATAGATAACAACTTTAGCATGCAGTCTGTGCAGTGTGTTGAAGCACTTAGCTAGGAAAACCTTTGATTGCAATATGACTGAACAATTCAAGAAAGGGTTCATGAGTTTGAGCAACTGTTGAGTGTGATTCATCATTGCAAAGACCAACAAGATGAAAGTAATGATTTTTTTTTTCTATGTAATGTTTAGTAGGGTCTATGTGAACCAGAATTGAAGGCTATTATAAGAGAGTGGTTAACCATTTCAAATAGGGTTTTCAGTAAATTTGTGATGAGACAGACTAAAAAACAATTAGGAAAAATGAAGGTTTTAGTAGAACCTTTTCCAACTATGGAAGAAATTGGGAAACTTTTGAGTGCCTTAGAAGAATGAAGCACTAATTTTAATGACCAAGCAACAATTGAAGAAAACACATCAACAGATTTGGAACATGTTGAACTATTGGAGGCATAGTGGTGTGGTGTTACACCCAACCAACAGTTGGCTAGCCAAGTTGTTAAGTATATTAAGGTAGTTCTTGATGAAGAAATTGAGGTTCCACACGAGTTTTTGGATGAACTTGGTTGCTGCACGGTACATGAGGAAGATGATGATGAACAAGAAAATAGTGCCAACAACCATGAAAGTGTGTACATCATACGACATACGTGTCAGAACCAAGCATCAAGCAAAATCAAATAAGTTTGGAATAAATTTCAACTTTCAAAAGAGAGTAGATGCAACACAACTAGATTGATGGATTTGAAAAAGAACATACCCTATCCTGTGAAAAAGAGACTATAATGCATACCTTGTCTTGTTGAGCCTTTATTGTTGTCAAAGTATCAATAGGTTGGAGTCCACTAATTTTTGCATGATCCATTGGTAAAACATCTAGAGCATATGCAAATGCGTGAACTACATACTATAGTAAATGAAAACATAATTGTATTTAGTTTTTAGTAAAAACCAAAAAATACTTTTGAGACGTGTCAACAAATCCTAATAGAAATTAAAACCGACAAGGTTGCAAATAGTAAACACCATTGATATTCTTTTTTGGAAAATCCATATGAGAGGAGATTAAATAATGACACACACACACACACACATCTCAGATGCGACGGCTTGGATAATATTCTCTTGGTTTCGAGAATAATTTATTAAAGCCGTATGATCTTGGAGCAAACCTCCCTTGACCCGAAGGAGCAACAAAGAAGTCAACATTGACTATGTTGTTGCTCCATTGGATCAAGAGAGGTTTGCTCCAAGAATAAACGACTCCAATAAATTTTTCTCTACTGAACATGGCCAACCACGTTAAGGTGAAAGCTCCTATGACTGCTCTCCCCCTCCCTCACATCACTCTCAATTCCCCAATACCTAATCTATATTCTAATAAAAAATATGCATAAAAATATTCAAAATTGATAAAAAGTGATTGTAAAGCTATAAATGAGGTTTATCATTCAAAGGAATATGTCATAAAAAAGAGTTTTTATAAATGATATTTGTCATCCAAAATGTGTTCCAAATATACTAGCTATATCATGTATATTGATTTGTCTTATAAAATTATTATACATCATATTTTTTTTTAGTCTTATTTAGTTTTCTAGTCCAACTCTTAAGTAATTCATCAGCTTCCATGTCTTCATTTTCTAGGGCTCTTCAACAAATGATGTTGCTTTAGTCCTCTCACGTTGAGCACACCTAGTCTCGTACCCACGATGTGGAGGTTGCTTTGAGGGGCCATCACCTACAAAAATAAAAATTATTAAATTTATATGGCCAATTTTTAAATATCAATGACGTAGTTCATTAATATTAAAATAAACCTCTGCAATGTAATTATTTACCTGGTCCACTAGTGGGCACCATTGGAATGGTTACCCTGTATTCCTGATCTTTAGGTTAAGGAGGGTCAACTACGACATTCTTTGCCATTGAAACGACAAAATTTATAAGGAAAAAACCGTAAATGTACAAGTAATAAAAATTAGAAGGACAAAATTTACAAGTACAAAATTATTAAGTATATGATTAATATACAACCATTTTACCATCATGGGCCTCAGTCACAGGAACATCATGGGGTTGCACCCCACTGGGATGGGGATGCTCTAGAGCACCATGATCTTTTGGCTGCACTACACTATCAATGCATTATTGTCCAATACTAATGGTTTTGTTGATAGTGTTGCTCCCCTGATTAAAACAAAGTAAGACATTAAAGTTATGGATGATATCAAACATTTATGTATTTTATAAGTAATGAAAGGTTAATGTGGACTGACTTTTATTTACCTTATCCCACAAATTGGATCTTGGGGTCTGCCCCATGCTTTTCCTACAATCAACGACAACTTTATAACCGTACTTGTAACCAAGTCGGAGGTCTTCTTCCATGGTTTCAGTTCCAAAGTCATCACCCTGCATTGCATAAGGGTATGGATTTTTAATGTTATTGGATGCAATTACACGAAAGTTTTAAGGCAATACAAATAATATTGTTAATATTTTTGGGTACTTATGATTCGTGACTGTAACCTCGAGTAGCTGCCCTGGCCTAGCCTGTGCTAGCCATGTTTAGCAATCCTTGCTCTGGTTTCCTTCGAAGTGGCAAGCAACCTATCATCAAAAGTTTCAAGTATGTTATATATCGCACTTTTATTTATATCTAAAGAAAATTAAAGGTATTGAATTCAAAACATTGTAATTTACCTTCGGGTACCAATTATTGTTTCTCCTATTTTTCTCAATTTCTTTTCTTTTGAATCATCAATGAGTGCCTTCCACTCCCTCTCTGGAATCGAGGGAGGGCGATCATACCTAGGGTTGACTGCCAAGTTTTTTCTATACACATCCCACATATATTTTAAATATTCTCCCATTGTAGAGGCGATTGATTTTTTATTGAAGGTCTCTACTCCAAAGAGGCCTTCAAGATAATCCAAAAGTTCTTTTTTGAGGTTAGAATTCTAGAAATTCGACCTCTTTCGTATGGTTCCCCAAAAATCAACAAGGCCTTGGTCTCCAGGTGCCTATAAAAATGGCTGTTTCCTACATGCAAAAATATATGATCATTAATTTAAAAATAATAATCTAGATGATTTATATTTGATATGGACAACATGAAACAGTTAAAATATGAAAAACTACCTGGGAGTCTTATTTGTTTTAATGGAAGTCTTTTATTGTCGACCAAAAATGTGCACAGAAGGGTCCCCGTGCTGGTCACATGTCTAGCTCTAGGAAATGCAACCATATCAACCACATCCCCAACCTAATCTTTGTCACCACCTATAGAGCCTGGTTGTTGTGTGGATGCCCGACGATGCATGTCATGGCTCCCATATAAACGTGTGGAAGATGGAGAAGTAAATAGTCTAGTAGCTATATGACAGCCCACGTCAAGGCTATGTGGTGTTTTTGCAGTGCCACTACTAGTGACATCAACCTGAACAGTCTCCAAATATATCTATATAAGAAATAATTTTTTTTTTCGTTAGATAATGTAAAATTTAAAAAACAAACTATCATAATTGAACTTATCAGTACATAAAAAGAAATCACTTTAAATTATGGTTATTCCCTGATATGTCCTAAGTTGTGTCATAACCAGATTGGTCCTTTCTATGATGTCAGGAGTTTGATCAGCACGGTCTAACAAGCGATCAAGTTCCTTGTTCGCTTTAATGATATTCTTGGTAATCATTACCATTGGATCAAGGGATGAATACAACTCCTCCTTGTCGGGGGAATCATGATCATCATGGCCTGTAGACTACATATTTCAACAAAATCAATGTTATTTCATTTATATAAACAAATGAAATAACTAATCGTCACACAAATAAAATTATATAAACAAATAATAAAACCTAAAATCAAATTCGAATTTGTTAATCGTTTACATGTTCTACAACTGCCCCTTTTCCACGATCATCCAGCCACATTATAATATAATTAGAACCCTGAAACATTTAAAAATTTGTTAACAATAACAAAAAAATGATTTCCACACAAATAAAATTATATAAAAAAATAATAAAATTCGCATTAAGTGTAAATCAAAATTGTTAACTGTTTACATCTTCTGTGGCTGACACTTTTCCACGATCAACCTCCCACATTATTATAAAATTGGGACCATGAAATATTTAAAACATTGTTAAAGACACAAAAAATATAATGCAATAAGTAGAGGTTGCCTAAAGAGGTGTTGCATAAGTACCAACACACTATTAGTCGATGTTTCTATTCGATTCAAATGGTAATCCACTAATAACTCTTCCCGGGAAGCTATCTTTTTTATTGCGCACACGACTACCCGATTCCCTTCGCATCCCTCATATATGCAATTCAGTTGCTTGTTTATTGTCCTGGTTCATGTGTTGTTTATAAACCCAACAATATTACCAGAAGCTTTAGGCCTTCCATCAATATAGATAGTTTCTCCTTTATTTTTATCGTTGTTTATTAGCTGTATATAATTTGCGGCAAGTGCATATCTCTGCATACTTCACATGTACCGAACCACCCGCATCAAATCATTATAATTGTAACACAGTCCAACATAGTCCATCAATTAAGTTACTGTATTGTATTTTGCAGTTATTACATCCATGGAAAATATCCCTGGGCCATGCAGAGAGGATGGTGCCATGTGATATGTCCTATTGTTGATAAAGAAGTCAGTGTCTAACATAGACAGTTCTTTAGGTTCCCATTGTTTCACCAGATGCTTATACATGAGTGGCACCTCTATGTATCCTATGCTCGCATCATCATAAGAGCATGATCCTCCTTCGACAAGAAAAAATTCCATGTGTCTACGAAATTTTCTTCTGACCTTTTCACCTTTGGTCCTTATTTGTGTATCATATCTACTAGATGCAGTCACATTTACCTCTATTTGTTCTGAGCTTCCCTCACTCGAGGAAGAGATATCTAGTAGGTACCTGTTTGGTTGTACCTTTAGTCAATCAAATCAAATATACAATTATCCAGGATTGTAAGAATATAGTGAGATATCTAAAATGACACAATGAAACAATCACCTCTCCTAATTGACTTAACCACATTGGAACTTTGCTAAGCGATTAAAGAAATTATTTTTTGTTTTCTATCAAAGGTCCTCTATTTCAAACTTAGTTTTATGATAATTTCGAGTGACAAGGTATGTAAAAGGGCCAAATTATTTTGACACAGACAAGTGATGGAGGATATGGATAGAGGAAGATGAAAAGGAGGAGGAATGAGAAATTACATAAACAAAGGAGAATGCTTGCAACTAGTCATTGAGAACTCAACATTTGTTGGTTGT
Organism: Picea glauca; assembly: GCA_000966675.3. Lineage (NCBI taxonomy): Eukaryota > Viridiplantae > Streptophyta > Pinopsida > Pinales > Pinaceae > Picea > Picea glauca. The sequence goes on from JZKD02S1673614.1 coordinate 227,705, forward strand.
TGAAGAAGCAAGAAAGAAAAGGGGGTCAGATACCTTTGTTTTCTCATTTCTTTAGATTTTAGACAAGTCATCAAGGAAAATCAAAATTTCTATACAATTGCCAAGATAACCATAGAAACATGAAGAAATAATGAGCATGCTTTTATTCTCAAGTTTACTGAGAATGAAAGGCCCACTAAGAAAATCATTGAAGATGAAAAAATTGTAAATTCTCTTTAGGACCAAGAAATTATGCTAAATCTCCTTGAATTTCAGTATGGAAGAAATAGTGGCACAATTAATGAGGTGTTATCTATAATATATCTACAACCTAATCTAAGACAAAGTAGGTATAAACCTTACATTGTGCATTTTTATGGTTACCCAATCTATGATATAGAGGATGAAAGTGACATTTTTTACTTAGATACTATTGGTATTCACCTTAAGGGTAGAGGATCTTGTCACCTTGATAAACGATGCAGGAAATAATGTGTTGAATTGTTTTATTTATTGATCTTCGTTAGACTTATGTATGCTTACAATTCTGGATACACGTTGGATAAGGGTCACATTTCTCATTATCTACATTATTGTTAATGCAACGTTGGGAAATATTATTTCTCTATATCATATCTAATAGAAAGTTTATGCTAAAGGTTGCTCAACGTCCTCATAAAGATTCCAAACGTTAGCCTCTAAATGGTCACTGTCCAACTGCAGATATTTAAGTGCAATGTTGATGATGTGGGTCGAAGCCTAGATTTATTTCATTTCAAGAGATTCAAATACACACCCATAATACAAATCCATTAAGACTTCAAATCGATATCGCAATATCACTTCACACATATTGTAGGACTTTATACATAGTTTATGGAAAACACTTTCCGTTCATACATGGAAGGAATGGCCAATGTCACTAGAAAAGTGGTAAACTTGGAACTACAAATGATATATATGGATTGTATGTTGCAAACTTTGAAAACCTCTTGCAACATTGCAGATGAGTACCTCTTAAGGAAAATTGACGAACCATACTTAACCAAAATCAAGAATCACTCCTCATCCTTGAAAGCTAAATTTAGGACCTTCACTCAAGGTGGACACCAAGGTGGAAGTTTTTCCCAATGACAACCACATGCTTTCTGACGTGAAATTTAGTTTAGGAAACTCAATTCCTATCATGATATTAAATAATATGAAATTGAAGACAATATTGTCTTCACAAAGCTACATATGCATCAGGAAACTTTGCTAAGGTGATATAACTTATATGAAGTTGTTAAGACATTCAATGCCGCCTAAGTCATGACATGGGATGAATTCAAAACTACATAATAATCCATGAATAGGATAATTACATGGTAGCCTCCTTCATAAATATTTTACTCAAAGGGGATATATAAGGGGATAAGAGGTCAAATGTGTATGCCTACATGGGAAATTAGTGAGAACTAGTATCTTCCTAAGCATGCCACATTTAGCATAACTCTCTCATGAGGGATTTGACTTTCCTCTTTGACTATTAAAAAATAGTTTTTGATATCATGTGGTTCTATGTGGAGAAGTAATGATTGGTTTTGGCCTATGTTTGATATGAGCATAACTTGCTTTGATGATCTTGATGACACTTTCATCGATATGTTTTTAGAACCCTTTTCAAAAGCATAAGTTGTATGTGATCTTTATTTTCCAAAGGATATTATGGATGTTAGGCTTGAGGATACTTTGAATACATAGGGTGATATTATTCAATATGGTCATGATGAACATGCTACAATGGGTTTTCAACAAACACAATATGTTTTTACATAGTCATAGTAGAAAGATATGTATGATATGAAGAAAGATGATGTCCAAGATGTACATTTAAGGATAGATACATCAAATTTGATTGATCATTATTTATCTCTCTTCCACCCACACATCCCATTTTTCCATTGTAGGTGTGAGGTCCACATTCCATTCTTACATGTCATTTTCCTTTGTATTAATCCCTCCCACATTTCACATGGAAAATCCATGTGGAATGTAGAGGTGCTTTCCCCTCTCCATACCCCTAGATATTTGCACCCTCAAATCCTCTGCATCTAATCCCTTGAAATTCCATTTCTACTACCAACTCCCATATGCCTATGTGAACATGTTCATGTTTATGTTTAGTACAAATGGATTACCACACATAGAGTTAATGAAGATGCAATTTTGTAAAGTTTATTTATAGTCCTCCATCATGAATACAATTCCACTTATGTTTGAACCTCATACAATGGGTCCCTTCTTCTAACAAATGGATGACTTGCTTCTTAATTATATATGTGATTGCTTCTAGTCTAAAGTTAGCACTATAGGCACATCCAATGTTTAGGAAGGAGATCCAATGAATGAAATTATCTTTATGATTTGTGGGTATTTAGATTGTACAACCACAAATGGGGTAGAAGTGGTTTTTTAAATTCAACTTCATTGGGTCTTGGTGAGTTATGTGGTGAAGAACTACGCACTTGAAATTCAATTCCACTTATGTTTGAACCTCATACGATGGGTCCCTTCTTATAACAAATGGATGACTTGCTTCTTAATTATATATGTGACTGCTTGTAGTCTAAATTTAGCACTAAAGCTAGCATATACAATGTTTAGGAAGGAGATCCAATGACCTAAATTCTCTTTATGATTTGTGGGTATTTAGATTGTACAACCACCAATGGGGAAAACATGGTTTTTTAAATTCAACTTCACTGGGTCTTGGTGAGTTCTGTGGTGAAGAACTACTCACTTCGAATTTTCATCCAAAATATACTTTAAACTTTCCATCCTCTACAAGTTTAGTTGAAAATTAAGTGGAAGTGTATGCATTTGCAATGAGGGTAGAATATTTGAATTTTGTTGGAAAACAGTTTAGGTGTTGGCACATCAAGAAAACTCAACATACATCACGCTATGTTTTCACCAAGGATGGTAAGATAGTTGTTGGATGCTAGAATGGGAGAAGAGCCCTTATGCCAACAAAATATCTCATAGCTATTATTGTCATTTGGATTGTCACACCAATTCTATGGAACTCAAGTGTTGATCACAGAAAGAATTACCTATATTTGATTGTTCTCCTTCAATATCTTCCCATATTAGTTCTAATCTTTCATTTGACTTCCCAAATTGTTAGAATGATTAGATTTGTACCAAGACTACACGGGTTGGAGCTACATACAACCTACTACTCTACATGATAGCCAACTATGTTTTAGATTCTTTTGGGTCCTTGCTACCCATTGAATGTCAAAATATATGTTGGTGGACAGAATGCAGAAAGGAAGTTTGGGAACTTTAGGAGTAAAAAAGATGAAGATACTATGTACAAATAATCAAAAAGAAAAGTAGACATTTTCACCTTCCCTAAATTTCAATCTGATGTTTATTCTATTGGTCAAAACCATTCTCTATAAAACATCATTGAAGATATGTTGAAAAAAATCCATCATTACAACATTCAATTGAAGACATTATACTATTGGATAAAGAATCAATATTCTATGGTGCAATCAAACATCATGGTAATAGAAAATAATATTTTCTCTCATAAATCTACATTCAATTCAAGTAATGTAAGTAATTATGAGAGATTAGATGAATAGATAGAACCCCAATGTCCATAATGTCATGATACTCAAGGATTAGGTGGGCATTTTCACTATGAGGTGAATACTACTCATTTACAATGTCAATCGTGTTTGGGGGATTGGATTAGAGTAGTTAATGAACCTGGCCATTCATGTCCCTTAATGAACCTGCCCCTTAAATTCTCTCGCATGTGACATTAAAAGCATGTCAATATTACATCTTAATATCATCTTTCCTTTGGTAGTGGTATAAAATAAAGTTGGCTTATGATGGTCATTGTCTATATATTGTCACTTTGAAAATGCATTGCAGGTTAGAAATATGCAATGATAAATGAGAAACCAACAATTTTAAATTTTCTTGGGCAGTTATGTTCAAATATATGGGTTTAGTTTCACCTTGCTCATGAGTTCTACCATACATGGATATCATATGTCTCCATAGGGATTGAACTTATTACTGGCCCTGGTAATTTCCATGGTTTCAAGGTGATCCTATTGTATTTCCCCGACATATATATTGCATATTTCATACTTTACTCGGGTCATTTATTCGACATTAATAAAATTATCTTACTTTGTTTTATCTAGATGAACCAACAGCAGTATGACTAGTTTTTAGACCTAGGTTTTAGTTACGTTTGTCAACTTTAGCATTGTCTTACATTTTAGAAGAGATGTTTTGGATTTAAAAAAGTGCATGCTTTCAGATTTAGATTAGGTGTTATTTTTAATTTACATGTTTGTCATTTGATATTTTATTATTTAGAAAAAGTGCTTTTCTAAATTATAAAAAGTGCATGGCAATTAGGGAGTCCTCCAGATTTAGGGTAGGCATTATATTGTTTAAGGTGGTTTCTAGATTTAGACCATGGGTGCTCTATTATAAGCACTATCATACATGATGGGCACTTTATTCTAGGCAGATTTAGGGTTTTATATCTCATGATAAGTAGTACTACACCACTGGGATAGTATCCATTGATTGTAAACCCAAGCCATATTTTTCTATAAAGTAAGGAAGGGTGTTTCATTGGGAGTATGAGAGGATTATATATTTGAGTGTTTCATTGTAATTTTTCTTTTCTAAGTAATAGAAAGTAATGAGTGATTGAGTGTTGCGATTTTGATGTCCTGTCATAAATTACAAAACTTAGTTTTATGGAAATTTAAGTAAACATAATGTGTCATTTTGTGTTTCTTGTAGCATGTAGTGTCTGTGTTTTTTAATGGACAATCCAGTGTTTGAGGAAGCCCTAAAAAGATGTCTATTAGGGTGTCTAAAAGCACATAGTACAATGTATGTTACTGAATACATGTTGTTACTACTATATAGGTAATTACATAGGATACACCATTGATGCTTACTCATATGGCTAAGCTTGTACTCTGCTTTCATTGTACTCACATGAATGAAGTAACACCATTGAAAGCTGCTTGATTACTGTTTGATACGTCCATTGTTATAGCTAGAGATCACCTTGTTATGATAAGTAGTAGATATAATTCATTAATTAGGTAGAATACATGATATGACATATGGATATGTAAAGAATCACTATGTGGAAAGATTCAAACACGCGTAATTAGTGCAAGCTATAAGGTTAACTAGTACGAGTCAATCAGTTGAATACCCTATCTAAGCTTCATTAACATGTTGGATCATAGTTATCAGAACTAACTCCAATGTATATACTGATAGTGCTTAGCTAACATGATCAATACAAGGTAAACAGTAAGGAATCACACTTTCAATGATCTTATTTGATTACTAGTAATAAGGCTTGAAAATGATATCTTACTATAAGAATTGGTGTAGATATCCTTGTTATATCACTATTACTCCTTAACTATTAATACATGTCTATGGTTCTCATTATGCTTTATGTGTAAGATCAATCTAATGATCATAACTAGTAGAAACATGGTATCATAACTAAGCTCATATAATCTCTATATGGCATAACTAGTCTAAGCTAACAATACAACTAACGTTTATATTCTAAAGGGTGAAGTAAGTTCATTGAATACCGAGAGATTAACATGGTAGGTTACCGTTAAACAATACACATAAGAGTTAACACACTTGATCTATGTAGTACCCTTTGTTAAATTAGGTAAGTAGAACCCATTACATTTGTATATGTAACCACTATGATTACCATTCAATTCTAGAGAGGTTGATGTTGAAGCTTAGAACTTGTACGTGTTGTTGCTTAGTATGGAATAGTTGCTTGTATTAGAAATATAGAGGTGTAGACATAATTAATCAATACCATTTCTTGGGAATACTTACACCTTATTCTTGAGCTTGATAAGATAGGTTGTATAAACTTTACTGCTTATTACTGGTAGTTAACCACATGAGCTCTTTCCCATAATAGAGTACATATACAAATACTGATACTAATACCTAGAGCTTAACTATGATGCCAAGTGTTACTAGTTTTACATAATGATATCTACACTTATCACAATAATGACACTCATGCTAACTTAGTTGCATAAGAGCTTTCCACGAGCTCATACATGTTGAAACATAGTTGAACTACCTAGTAGGTAATAAATATGGGTAGCCTTTGTACTCATTATGACCTTTATCCATCTTTATCAATGGTGTTCATAGTAATAGAGTATAATCAAACACAGTGAAAGCAAAGGACCATGCTTCTGGTTTAAACACATACATGTGATAGTATTACCTTTCTTTGAACATACGACATTACCCTAATTAACAATGATACCAATATAAATGGTATTAGATCATGGTTCAGAGTAAGCTACTATGTATAAGTAAATCATAACAAATAAGTATCATGACCATTTTGTTTAAGTATTGTATTCTAATTCGATAAGTAATAAGAGCTATGGATATGTTATGGATATTCAATAATCCCAATCATGCTTTATGTATTCCTTATCACTTTTCCTTTACAATGGTTAAGCCTATTGTAATAAATGGTATTGCTAGTATTCCACTTACTATAAATATTTACAAGGTATGTAACTCAATGTGCAACACCATGACTCAGATTAATATAAGCTAAACCAACTCTGTTCTATCAAAATGTAACACTAATTAGTACAATGGTTCTACTTCATTACTAGTATCATGTTGGTATCACAGTAATATCATAATGATTACCATAGTGTTACTCTTTCATACCTGTATTATGCTCTATTATTATTGGTATACTATCTAGGCATTATAGGAGCATGTTTGGAGTCAAATGACACATGCCAACAAGTGGCAGTAATGGGACACGATGCTGGTTGGAAGACCTCAGAACTGATGCCATTAGACACAGACTCAATCCTAAGACCTACTAAGGAGAAAAAACAACACATGCTAATTAATCTAGGAGTCAAGCATGCAAATAAACCTTCTCACAAAGAAACGCTAGTTGGTGATGGAATCCAACATCGTTGGATTGATGCGCAAAGGGGATGAGTTTCGATGGGTGGGAAAGTTACGTTGACAACCTACTTAACGAACTTACACCCTGGTTCAAGCTACCTCATCGAGCAATGGGAAACCCTTCAAGGAGTCCGATTGAGTCTAGCCAACGTTGATCCCAGGTACAACACCACCTTCCTTGTGCTGTCACCTTGGGTAGGAAGTCTAAAAGATTATGGCCTCTATGGTACCGCCTACTATACCAAAGCAGAGGGGGGACAATTGAAAATCCGATTTACATGCAAGGGCATGGTAACTAACCCGAAACCACTTTGAGAGAATCCTCATAGAGAGGGTTGCTCCCAAGTGATCCTCATAATACATGCAACCACTACACCAACACCAAAAAAGTAGGGTTGATTACTCTGTTAACCCCAATGCGACCTCTTGCTTGACCCTTGTGTTAGAAGGGCTTCCCAAAGTCGATGATATAGCAACTAGATTTCACTCCCTAACTCAAAGCTCTATGTTTGTTTAGCAACTTTGGAAACTTATTTTGACAATCCTATTCCAAATCTATACACCTAAGATAAGATGGGTTTGAAGAGCCCTAGAAAAGTTGCTAGATAAATTTTAATTAGCGCTTGATTTTAGGTTGTTGTTACTCAAAGGAGTGGTCGTAAAAATGATGGTGTTTTGACTCGACTCTTTAAACCATGTAAGAGGAAAATGAAATGCAATAATTTCAACTTCGATGAAAACTAGATATGGGAAGGAGCAAGAGGTTTCATGCAAAGAAATAATTTCTTGATTGATTACTCTGTGTGCACTGCTAATGATAAAAAGTATGAGCCAAATAAATGGAAGCAGTCTCGCAAGATATTTCAACCCATTTTATTTTGATACAACGTAATACAAAATATTATTAAAATATGAAAATAAAAAAATGGAAATTCACATTGAAAGCAAACAATAGTCACGAAGATAAAACCATAAGGCTCTTTTCCAATACTTACATGTTAATAATATGTAGTGCACCCCCTAAATCAATAATCAACTTTTGGATTTTTTTAATGATGGCCACACACTGTTAAACTTGCATATCATCTCATATTTGAAGGAGTTGTCCCCATCCTCCTTATCCCATTTAATAGAAATTTTTGGAGTCACGATTGAGGCTTCTTTATTCATAATGGAGGATGGATCATGGGTCTTCTAGAAAATGAGGGAATATTTAGTTGGGACCAACCTAGAAATAAACTCAACGCTACTTGAGTGTTCCTCTATATGAAGTGAGATTATTGACCGTGTCAACCTCGCTCTTTGCCCAGGGTATTTGGGTGGTAAGGTATCCTCTCTAGCAATGAGGGGTTCTTCTCCTCTCCATGGAAGAACTTATGGAGAACTTCTCTGACCTCTTGGGGAGGTGGGCCTTGGATTTTAGAAAGGGGAATCCTCTTGCATTACTGTTTGGAGGAAGAGATAGGGTGGGTGCACCTCAAACTGGAAAAACCTTTTACTTGCCTGCATGAATTAGAATACAAACCTGCGTGAAATAGGTTCTACACTATGAGGAAAATCCAAGGGGAAAAGAACAACCTCAAAGCCAAGGGGAAAAGGAAGGGGACTTATTCATAGAAGCAACATAGTTGACATGATGCATGAAGTCTATTAGGGTTTTAATGAGCTCCTTTTTTGATATATTGAATGTAAGTTAAGGGGAAAAGAACATGGGGAAAAGGAAGGGGACTTATTCATAGCAACAACATAGTTGACATGATGCAGGAAGTTTGTTAGGGTTTTAATGAGCTCCTTTTTTTATATATGTGAATGTAATCCTACATGCATAGATAGAGAGGAGATGGCCAAGCCCGATAAGAAGATCAGGCCATGGATAGTTGATTAGGAATATCAGAAGTTAGGTTAGGTTTTTTTTAATCATGTACAATTTCATTTGAATAATGAAAATGAAGATTCACCATTCCTGAGTTGAGTTTATGCATTTGTATGAATATTACATACTGATGAATATTGATTTACATGAGAAATATTTGGTTGATTGTACATGACCTTGATGGCAGAGTAATCTATATTCGATTGTGTTGCTGGTAAGAAACGAAATGACTGATTTCGTTTATGAGGAAGAGGAGGACTAGGCATAATTTCTATAAAATTTTAGTTCTGTGTAATAGAGTAAAATCCCTTCGGAAGAATCGATGGTATAATCAATTTAGGGAACAAAACATTGGGAGGTGAGTTGATGGATATACTTGTATTACAATGTTTGTGGCAGGGATTCGATAAAGGGGATTGTTGATAAGGGGAATGAGAGCCAACAACAAATCATGTTTAGGAAAAAGTGATCTATTGAAGAAAATGAAATTTGTTTACAGATCCAAAATGCTGTGGAAATAAGGGTTATAGAAATAATTATCGATCTTGGCGACATTGCGCCTCTGTTGGTTGTGTGATCTCCTTTGTCACTAACACTCATGTGGGATCCTTCCTTCTCTGTCGCTTGACCTCTATGTAGGCTCCTGATTTTTTGTCCGATCTTGATGTCGATCGAGGCCAGTCGGGTTTTGTTTAGTGTGGGTTTTGAAATTTGGGCACAGTATTGACCATGGTTGGGGTTTTGTTTAGTCAGGGTTTTGAAATTTGGGCATAGTGCACGGGTTTTCTATAGTGGACGAGGTTTTGTTTGGTAAGGTTTTATATATTTATAATTATATATAATATAATTTATATATTATATAATAATATATCATATAATTATATATAATTTATATATTTTATATTTTATATAATAATATAATAAATATATTATAATAATTAATATATGGTATAATTAATATATATTATATTGAGGGAGTAACGGTTAAGAACATGAGTTTACTCCCTAGAGTCATAGGGTTACGACGATATGATTGCAATGACGATGAAGATGACATTGACGACGATGGTGTTGAGAATCGTGATGATGATGATGATGATGATGACGACGACGATGGCGATGATGATGATGATGTTGATAATGACAATGATGATGACGATGACGATGATGATGACAATGACAATGACGATGATGATGAAAATGATGACAATGATGATGTCGATGATGATAATGGATGACGATGATGATGGAAACGATGATGATATTGAAAATGACAATGACAATGATGATGACAAGGATGATCATAAAGAGAATGATGATAACAATGAAAATGACGATGATAATGACAACGATGATGATGATGACATTGATAATGACAATGATCATGCTAATGATGACAATGCTGACGATGTTGATGATTATGATAATGACAATGGAAGAAAATGATGATGTCAATGACAATGATGATGATGATGATCACAATGATCATAACTATGGAAATGATGATGACAATATTGATCACGATGATGGTGGAAATTATGACAATGATGAGCATGATGATGAAAATGAAAATGATGATGATGATGAAAATGACAATGATGATGATGATGAAAATGACGATGATGAGGATGACGATGACAACTACGATTATGATGACAATGAAAATGAAAATGATGATTATGATGATGACAATTATGACAATTTACTCATGGGTGATTATAAACCACTAGACACCACTAGAGCACTCATTGCATCGATTGTTATCATCTGAAAATGCAAGACCGATTTCCATTTTCAAAGGATGCACCAACATATATAAACTTTGGAGCATCATGGTATGATTCATTTGAGAGGAGGTGGTGAAAATCCATTTGTTTTCCTTTTGTTTCACATGTTGAGTGATATTCATCTATTTTTGGGTGTGTTTTGTTGTTTAGTTCATCTATTTTGATACAAGGTTTCATATGCTTACAACCTCTTCAAACATATCTCAGTTCAACACTAACATATAATTGTCTTTGATAGGGTGTTGAATCCAAAAAAGTGGTCATATAACAATCTATTAGATAGCCATAATCA
>JZKD02S1673614.1:248810-278486 GCA_000966675.3 Picea glauca
ATGCTTACAACCTCTTCAAACATATCTCAGTTCAACACTAACATATAATTGTCTTTGATAGGGTGTTGAATCCAAAAAAGTGGTCATATAACAATCTATTAGATAGCCATAATCATATAAAAATTTCATAGGATTTTTAATGCATTTTGGAAATTATCCACATTGACAAGTTTTGTCAAATCAAGATCGAAAGCTCTATTCTTTTGAATTTCTTGAAAATGTAGAAGCTCCTTATAGAAAACTATATATTTAATTTTTTTCTCCTCTTATTAATATTTCGAACAATTATTCAGTTGCATTGGACTAATTTCGAAATTGTGTTACACCCTTATGAAATTAGTAGTTTACCCCATTTCCATGTAGTCTTTGTAGGTGCAATTTCATGGTTGGAGACCAACTTCCACCACCAATGGAGGATTATCGAAGTATATATGAAAGAATTTTTGTATTGGGCATTGATTATACATCGATTGTAAACACTCAACAACCTTCATCTCTATTTTATGTTGTTTCAATATTCATCTTCCATGTCTCCTTCAAAATGACAACTCGCCACTTTTACCCATTTTAATGTAATTTTCTATCTTAGAATCCATATGGATCAAAAAAATTTCCACTAGCACAAAAATATTAATAAAAAAATTATATGCAAATATGGAGTAGGAATATTTTTCCATCGTTTCCCCTAGGGTTCACTTTTTTATTTTATTTTTGGGCTACACTAAATAGTGTTTTGGTCCTATAATAGGGATTTTCGAGTAATGTTAAATTTTTTTTTGACTTATTTGAGCTTTTTTCAAGTTATGTTCCAAACCTAAGGTCAAGACATTAATCGTTATTTAAAACCCTTTTACTTCGACAATCAGGTCCAACTCCTACTAAATTTTGTTCCCTCGATTTCAAGAAAGGGAATCTTGCAATTAAGGTTAATTTCAGACCAAACTACAAAAATGTTCTCAAGGATATATTTGTAGGCATCATTCCTATAAACCTTGATCTCAATTTATTTTATACCCCTCTTCCTTCATCAAATTCTCTTCTTCCTTCATCAGGTTCCTTATTAGGTTCATCCTTGGCCTTTGTCAATTAATGAACTTATGGAGCTGTCCTTGTAACTATAGTCTTTAATGGCCTTCCTTTCCATGGGATTTTCTAAAGAAATTTGCAAGTAGATGGAAACCACATAATCCTATAAATTTATCCCTAGTTCACAATGAAAGTCACAACACATACCCAAGTGGTCGTTCTATAGAACCCATGAAAATTGCCACTGGTTACTCAAGTGAACACATTACAACCATGGTGATGGGTATACTATTGGAAGTTCCATGTGTTAATACTAAAAATGGTTTTAGTCTGGCCAAGTCTATGAAAGACAAAGATCCAGTTTGGGATGTAATTTTTGGAGAAAATAAGCTCCACCCAACAAAGATCGAAGAAAATGGAAACTAGTGGTTTGCAGATATAATTCTAAATATGCCCTTGACATATGTTCTTAGCATGAATAAGAGTAAAGAGTGTGATTTTCTTGTGTTTTCAAAACATAAAAAATTCTCTAGGATACAAGTGAACTGTTAAGACAATGAACTTTGTTTTAGCCTCTTGTGCCAAGCAGCTTAAAACTTGTGTCACCCAATTTGTGTACTTTGAAAGAAAAATAGGGTTTATGGTTTACATGATGAATTGATGATGGAAATAAGTGAGTGTGTGAGTCATCTTTGAGTCCAAAAAACCTCGCATATTGTTAAGGCATGTGAATAGTCTATCCATCTCAAATTTCAGTGCATACAAAAACAATTTGTGAAAATTTCAACGTTGGCCCCACTCATGGCAGGTAACTGGCGTTGCCCATGTCTAGTCCTGGTACAATGTCTTTTCGTGTTCCTTTTAAAATTCGTTTGACACATGCGTTCCCACATCTAGTACTGCAAGGACATGTAATAACGTCGATAAAAAAATACTAGTTGATAAATTGTAGAAGTCTCATAAGTTATTTCTTGTCTTTGTTTTTTTTTTGTCATCTAAGTACTTATTTGCTCCATAAATTAAATACTATTAGTATGAAATCATTATTTAAATACAAAATGTCATCTAGCGCCTTCTTCTTGCCACCAAATGCATGGGCCTAATTGGCATGATGTTGGGTTTGAACAACATAGGCGATGGAAATAAAGAGCACGACCATGACGATGGGTATATTTTTGGGAGTTCCATGCATGACATTAATCCAAGAAATTTCAAACGAAACAAGGACGAGATCAGATATATAGAGTGGGTGTGCGAGTCATCTTTGAGTTTGGAAACACACATGGTCCAAAGTCCCCTGTTTTCAAATAGTTTCAACGAAGATGCGCCTATAGAAATGACAAGCATGTTCATCGAAACTTCGTTGATGAAATAAAATGACAACAATGATGACATTTACGATCATGATGGTGTAAATATGAATGAGCTTCTCTCAGTTTCAAGAATAATTTATCCTCTACTGAACAAGGAAAACCATGTGAAGGTGGAAGCTCATATGGCCCCTCCCCTCCCCCTCACATCACTCTGGTCAATTCCCCAATACCCAATTTATAAAATAGAAAACAATCGAAAGCAACATAATAAGATTCATGCATAGAAACTACCAAAACAAAAATTAATGAAGGTAAATGAAATTATGTGTTTGTAAATGATATTTTTAGTTTACCACGTACTCTAGTATGGTAACTATGTTTAGGTTTCACATAATAATTAAACAACATGTAACATAGGATATAAAAAAGTCGCATAAAACTTAAAAACATGTAATTAACCCATGACATAAGTAAATTATTTTAAGAGAATAATTCATACAAATTAAAATATATAGTTATGTACCTGATCCAACTCAATTTGTATCATCCTTATTTTGAATCTTCTTCTTCTTCTTCAAACTAGACATTTGTATCATCATTCAGTTCAGAAATTGTGTTGAAAGGATTGATGATATCATCATCATCATCAATGTTATTTTCAAGCATATTTTCATCAACATCATCATCAAGAACTACATTGTCTCCTACATCTGGTTCATCTTCTTAGTCTTCTTTTTTTGTCAACCCATGATCTTCTGACTATGCCTGATTTGGCGCATCATCGTCTTCTTCACTATCATCTTCTTCATGTACAATAGTATACTTAACTGACCTTCCTCTTGGATCATATTTAACAACAAATGACCAATCCCTCTCACTGGGAATCTTTGACTAAAAGACCTGTTCACATTGGCTTGGAAAAACATAGCGATCATGTCATTTTTCAAACACTATTGTTTTAATCATTGGAAATCCATTGGCATGTTGAATAACAGTTCTTTCCTCATCCGGTTCATGCATTCGTAACCTATACCATTTGACGTTGAACATAACTGATTTGAAGGAATTAATGTCACACTCAAATATATCATTCAAATACCCTAAATATCTATTTTTAGATTCTCGGGGATGTATATCACTCCTAGAGGAAACATTAGTGACTTGGAATACTGCAGTTATCCCAATATTAGAAGTTTTCCTAGTTTCATCCAACTGTTTCATGTGAAATTTACATCCATTGCACCACATAGCCTTGTGGTGTTTCAACTGCAATATGCCAAAAATGTAAAATATGCATTTTCAATTAATAAACATATTTATATAACTTGGAAAGTATCTAAAAAATACACACCTACAATCACATTAATATAATATAAAATACTGAATAAAATGGGTGAATTTGATTGCATGTCCATCTTTCAAACATATGCTAAATCAATTTCCCTCTGCGTAACATTGGCATCACTGTTACGACGATCTTCTCTAACCAATTCATACAGTTGTTGACATGATAACCTACCACCATGATGTTGTTTACATATTTTAATCCATACATTCATCCATTCAAGATTGTTTGCAATGTATAAATGCATTGCATCCCAATCTTGAGCAATTGAATCAAAAAATCATAATTCACCAATATAAAGATTAGTTATAACCATGGTAAATATTAATAATTGATGAAATAATAGATATTAATGAGTATGATCATATACACAAAAAATTAAAATTTATATGTATTAATATAAATCTCCACAATTATTAATATATTAACTCCAAGTTTTTTCATTCTACCATTCCCCAACAGGTGCTCCTCATCTTCAAATATTTTGATGGAGTTCACATCCCAAATGTGATCCACTACATGCATAGCTAGCACTGCTAATTGAGGAAGATACTAAGTAATATACACCATGGATTGATATACCATATATCCTTCCACCATAGAACCCTCAAGACGTGCTCTTTGTCTAGCCAAATACTTCAATGATTTCAAGTGCCTCTCCACCATCCACATTGACCTTGTGTGTCACACATTTCAATCTGCTCAACTTGGTGTATGAGGTAGTGTTCTTGTGAATTGAAAAATGTTGGAGGTAGATACTTTTGCATTTCACACATTAGTCGAGGAATTTCTCTCTTCCAATACTTTATATCATCTTTATGGATTTATTTCAATGACAACCATCTACAGATCATGACACAAGAAAATAATATGTTTCAACATAACATAATATATATTACATTACAAGTAAAACACATGTCATTAAGTACAACAACAAATTGAAATAACATTTTGCATATAAATCATAGCTACTTACCTCATGTATTTTCCAAGATCATATATAACTTGTTTGACGTTGTTGTCAAAATTGGTTGGGAGAGACAACGATAGAACATACTGTAACAAAAAAAATGAATCGTTATTTGTTTTGACCAAAGTAGAAAAATAAAATAAAATCTTAAAATATGTATATGGAAAATATATAAATATGTATACCAAAATTATTACCTTAATGAAGGTATGCCTTGATCATGTGTTTTTACCCCACCAAATTCACCTTTTTCGTTAAGATATTATTTATGTTTGAAACAAAACCTGTGGGAAATTTAATTCTTTGAATGACCTCTTTTATGTCATTGCTTTGTTGCTCTGTTAATAACCATGGAAGGTTATTTCGGTCTCCATCGCTATTTGATCAGATCAGACTTCACATTGCATGATTGGTTTCCTCAATTTCAATACAAAATTTGACAATTTTTTCTTTATCCCTCCTACCATCTATGATTCACCATAACGTTTATGTCACATTCTTGTCGATAAGCATTGTATTAAACAAATGAGCTATTTTTAGCTCCTCATAGTAGGGAAACCTCATGAATTGAGTGGGATAACATTTTATTCTTTGTGGAAGCCCATTATTAATACCTTCATGATGACGACCTTCATGAAGCATAAAAGAAATCACAACAATTCAAATACGGTAAAATAAATTCAATAATTAAAATAAAAATTCAAAACATTGCATACACGATACATAAATAAATTGCGTACCTTGATGATTTATATTATATTCCAACCTCCATAGGTGAGGTGTCATTCTTCGTGGTTTTAATCCAGTCTCTTCTTTCCCATTGAAAATATGTTTTTTAGTAGTACGATACATATGGTTCTTATGGAGGAGGTGCCTATACTCATCAAACACTACCTTTCTTAATTTTTTTGAATGACGATACTTCATCTTAGGAACACAAACTGGACATGAAAATTTACCCTTTGTTTGAAGACCTGCAACAAATGGATTAATGTCAATTATACGATGGGATTATTTAAAAAAAATGCATGATATCTTTAAAAAATTATATAGTATTAAAGTGCAACAGAATGCTACATACCACAAAAATGTGTTAGTCCTGGAGAATCATGAATTGTCCATACACGTATTCCACAGAATAAATAGACGTAAGCTCTTCGAATGGATTAACACTATCAACTTCCAATGAAATCCTAACATTACGAGGTTCATCTGTGAAATCTGGCCATTTTCCCTCAATTTCCCTAAATGCATAACCATCTGCAAGCATTCAAAGAACACCATCTCCACTTCTGTTCTGTGCATGGTAATCCATAAATTGTGATATGATTTCACACCTAAACAATCACTGCAAATGTGGAATTATGGGAATATGATGAAGAACCTTTCGAGACACCTTTTTTGTTACTTGATCTGTTCAATATCTACTGATAAGACATTGTGATCATTATGTTTTTGACTCATGTTGTCCATAATATATAATATTATCATTAGGACATGCATTTATAGTTTGATACTCCATTCCAATGTCTTTCATAATGGCATGCAAATCTCGATATGTGCGAGGTAAAATATTTGATGATGGTAAAAAAAATTCACCTAACAATCTACAACATAACAAATAACTAGTTAATGTAAAGAATATTAATAGTAAATATTACATTCTTATTTTACACATTAATTAACAATAGAAAAAATAGAAAAAAGTGAACATTTATGTATACGAGATGAAACATATTACACACCTTAGGATCTGTGTCATACAAGTGTTCGACAAATGATTGATAACCTTTAAGTTCACCAACAACAACGTAGTGGACATAATATTTTCTCTTGAGCCTTTATAAATTCATTTATTTTCCTTTTCTAATAGAGCTTCATCATAAATACCATCACTGTCCCCATCCTCATCCGATTGAGCAAACAAATATTGGATCATTTGATTTGTCCCATTATCTTGTGTAACGTCCCCTCCGTTACGACAACAAATAACGATGTACAAAGGTGAATGGATTTTTTTTTTTGCATAAGGTAATTAAAATCGTCACAACAAAATTAATATCCTCTCCAGTGACACATCATCATAATCAATAATGACACAAAGCTAACGAATTAAAATAAATAATATCGACGCAGTTCAACACATCAAAATCAACTGAAGAAAAATACCATAAATGATAAACCATGTCACTGAATAATAAAATAACTACCTGCCCAACCTATCCTGCATGGTTAGGACCTCCAAGAAACATAAGCAATTCTCAAGCCTAGGATTCATCCGATTAATTTTTACCACTTAAGGTCTTAGGGCTAGCGACTGTTCTGAGGAACAAGGAGGTGTCTAAGTCCCTTAATCAATCACAACTCATAACTCCAATCTATATTATCAGTCATGCATCAACATTGTTCCATGGAACAAGAGTAATGTAACTACTAAAACAATCATACATCAACATAATTAATGGCGCAAGAGAATCTATTTACTCAATCAATCATATTTCGACATAATTAATGGCGCAAGAGAATCTATTTACTCAATCAATCATACATCTACATAATTAATGGTGCAAGATAATCTATTTACTCAATAAATAATACATCGACATAATTATTGGCACAAGAGAATCTATTTACTCAATCAATCATACAAAAACATCATTTTAATGGCGCAAGAGTAATCATCAATTTTATTTCATGGCGTGAGTAAGCTAATCACAGAACCACTCAACAAACTATAAGGAGGCCAACCACATGTAAGAAATATTAAACTTCATTGGTAAGTTATATATTCTTATTAAGAGCTACATCAACTCATAAGAAGCAGTAAATAAGATCACATTCCAAATTACATCTGCCACCAGTACCATAATGAGGTCACACATAATAAATAATTATTATAGGACATGGCCACTTAAGGTCATGACTGTAAGAGAAGTCATTCAAGGTTGCAAGGAACCAAGGTAATTCATTGGCGGACACTAAATGATTTTCCAGAGCCTAGGAAATTTGTTGACAATCATTGAAACGAATTGCAAGGGCATGGTAATTCGTTGGCAACCATTAAGAGAATTGCAAGAGCATGGTAATTCACTGACAGTATTTAAAGGAAATGCAAGATCATGGTAATTCGTTGACAACCATTAAGAAAATTGCAAGAGCATGGTAATTAGCTACAAAAACTACACAAGGAAGAATGCTACAGGGAGTGTTCCTCTAAGCACTGGAGGAGAATCGCTCTGGTGAGAGAGCTCAAATAAATCTCTCTAACAATAAACTAAGAATAAAGTTCACTACAAGAAGTGTTCCTTTCAGCGTTGGAGTAAAATTTTCTCTGGTGAGAGCTCCAAGAAATCGCTTTAAGAATAAACTCTGAGTAAGGTTCGCTACAAGAAGAATTCCTTTCGGTGCTAGAAGAATTTTCGCGACTGGTGAGAGAGCTCAAATAAATCACTTGAAGAATAAACTTAGAATAAAATTCGCTACAGGAAGGGATCGATACTAAGCAACCAAAGGGTACCTATGGACAAACAAAAGTTGAATTATGAAATCAACCAAGGGTTGCAGCAATCGCGGCTGTCCCAAAAATTTATTAAAATTTTGATAAGAATCCCCCAAGGCACCGATCAATCGCAACCATACAATAAGAAATTAATGAAAACAAAAATGGCTTGGGTCGAGGGTTCATCGAGGAAGCGGATCAGATATTAATCCCAACCTGTACATTTACTTTGAGACTCTCGCCAACCCATTGCACCCTTACATTCTATTGTTTATGGGGTTGGTAGCTCGTCGTGCATTTGTTGATGCAAGATAGTCATAAGGGAAGGATTATTGCTACCGAAAATAATTACAATTTACCCGGAACTTGGCTGGCTATTCAAATTTCAGCACCATGATGGAAATTACAATCCATTTTTCAAGAATCCAAAACTTGGTTGAGAAATTAATCCTAGAAAACTAGAATTCCAGTTTCTAAATTACACTAAAACCCATTGTATATCATGACAAATCGATATTAGAATTACGATCATAGTTTATGGCTCATTTACAAGAATTCTATATGGAAAATAAAATCTTAACACAACTACAAATACAACTTAAATACAAATATTGTAACCGAAGACGAAGATGGCTTGGTGATGATCTTTGACAACTGGCGTTCCTTCCGACCTCCACTTTCTAATCGTTGAGACTTCATTGGTACCTCCCAACCAACGCTAGGGGTACTCTTCTTCCCCCTTATCCCCCTGATTCGCAAAGGGGCCACACACACACACAACCATAAATCCTCTAGCTTCCAGCTTGCCTCACAAGATAGAGCCACCACTCTCTCTCAAGCTGGGTATCCCAACTCCCACAAGTAAAACCAATCAAAATTTCTGCAGCATAAATTTACCCATAACCAGTGATCCCTTTCCCAAAATTTTCATTTGCTTTATATGATTTTCCTTAATGACACATTCCCCTTTCACAATTAATTCTCTTTTTAATTAAATAATTTTGAATTATTCCCCCCATACACCTGTCACCCTTTCACCAAATTGCACAAGTAAATTCCTCAATTTATTTTAATTAAGTCAATTTCCCCCACCTTTCCTAAAAGCACTCCTTAAATCACTCCTAGTTGTCTATTTATTCCTCTTATTCCCAATTAATGATTGACACCTTACTAATTCTGAGTTGAGTTAAAATAGGATTCTTCTCTAGTTAGACTAGTGTTTACTAGACTCTAGATTCCTTTCTATGCGTACACATTCCCTCCTCTTTGTTTTCTTTCTTATTTTAAAAACTCCCCTTTAATAATTTCTTACACATATGTTCCTTAAATCAAATCATTAGGATTACTTCATTTTACTTAATTCTTTTATTTATTTACCTCATTCCCGTTTTGATTTAGTTATTAACTCCAATTTATCCTTTTTACAAAAATTAGACTTAGGCTTGATTAAATTTTATTTGAAAAGGCTTAGACTCTTATAGGGATTTATAATTAATAATTTACTCATTAATTATATATTTTAAATCCGACAATGTCAAATTAATTTATCATTTTCTAGGCCACCTATATTTATTGACTCAAGTTTCTTTTTAAATCACACGACGTTCCCTTCAAGATGCACTCTCGTGCATCTAAGGGTGCCACTCACCTTTTGAATGGTTTAATATTTTTCCAACCCCTAGAGTGAGCACTCCATTCGGGAGACCTTGCAAGAGACTAAGGGATTCTAAGGAATAAGGACCCTTCCTTATTGCGTGCCTCTTAGAAATCTTCGTGAGCGATTGTCTCAGTCTTCCCTCACGACATCGTGTATCTCTCGAAATAGGTAATTGTTAACCTATAATTTGAGCCACAAAGGGAGTGCTAGTAGGTTGTGATAGGGACTCTTTCACACCTCTCCCTCAATATCTGGTCTATGTGCATGGCCCCTTTACTCCCTATGTGATTCATATTAGCAAGCAATCATCAGCCTGCATCCATCAATGAAACACTGTCAATGATCTATATACAAAATCATGCTATAATCAATCATATGTCACATATGCATAAATGAAATACTCAGACCAATACAATCCACTCCCTGACTCAACTCTGATTCCAAGGAGGTCCTTTCATGCCATCATCAATGTCCTGTACACTCAGGGAAAACTCATCAATAACATCTGTGAATACGCATATATCAATAACATCAAATCATAACCTTCAACATCATCATAAAAATCCATAAGTGAAATATATAACCATGTATTATAACTGGATCACTCGCACACAAGTGTCCTCAAAGAATAAGTCAATAACATGTGCTCGCAAGAGCGTGATGTTACATACACCCCCTCTTGTTTTAAACTTTGTCCCAAAGTTGTACAGTATATAAATGTAGTATCTCACAATATTTATATGTCTAATCTATCAAATAAGTAAGGAAACTACTGACGCATATCATATGCGTCCTCCTAGGTAGCCGAGTGTGGACTATAATTGTCCCAATGGACCTTGACCTGATCGACTATTCAATGTCGTAGCTATTGAGTGCAATGGTCCAATATGCGGATTATCTCTGCCATGAGTGCACCCTCATCCGACACCTGCAAAGAACTCATGTCAATCACATGTGTAGGATCACTAACATAATGTCTCAAAATAAATACATGAAAAACATCGTGCATACACCTCAAAGAGTTAGGCAAGGCTAGTCGATAGGCCACGAGCCCCTTCCTTTCCCAAATTCGAAAGGTCCCACAAACCTAGGAGAGATTTTAGAACCCTTTCCAAACTTGATCGAACCCTTTTGCGGTTTCACCCATAAGAAAACTCGGTCACCAACTTCATAATTGTGGTCGATGCGATGCGCATAAGCATAACTCTTATGTCGATCTTGCGCTTATTTAATCCTTTGTCTTATGGTTTTCATTTGTTCTTCCATTTCTTGGATCACTTATGTTCCTACCAGGACCCTATCCTCAAGTCGATCCCAACTCAATGGCGTCCGACACAGTCACCCGTAAAGAAACTCAAATGATTCCATCTTAATGGTACTTTGATAGTTGTTGTTGTATGCAAAATCTACCAGTGGAAAGAACTCTTCCCAATGCTTTTGTTGGTCCATCACATACATACACAACATATATTCCAAAATTTGGTTCATTCTTTTTGTCTTCCCGTCGGTCTCAGGGTGATATGTTGTACTAAAGTTCAGTTGTGTCCCCAAGGCCTCTTGGAAACTAGTCGAAAATCATCTTGTAAACAATGATCCTCGATCGGATATGATCGTTCTCGGTACACCATGTAACCTTACAATATGGCTGATAAAAACTCTAGCTATGTATGGCACCTGATACATCGTATGCACATGAACAAAATGCACACTCTTCATCAGAGTGTCAACTACCATAAAAATCGAGTCATGCCTCCTTGCCTTCAACGACAATCCAACAATAAAGTCCATCGAAATGACCTCCCATTTTGATTTCAGAATAGCATGTGGCTGTAGTAATCTTATCGGATGTCTATGTTCAACTTTCACTTGCTGACATTCTAGACATCTCACCATGTATCTAACTATGTCCACCTTCATTCCTTTTGAGAAGAATAAGGGCTTAAGGTCTACCCTCATCTTCGTGACTCCTAGATGAGCCATGTACATTTCTCTATGAGCTTCTCTTAAGATCAAACTTCTCAATTCGTCATTAGGCGGTACATAAATCCAGTTATTATACCTCATCAATCCGTCATTGTCTAGCGTATATCCTCTAAAGCTTGGTACCATCATGGTGTCTTGTTCGATATTTTCCTTAACCTCTTTATACCAGTCATCATCGAACTCTATAGTTAGAATATTTTCTCGAAGATTTGTCTGAAGAGGTATCACCGAGAATATGTGTGGTCTTCGACTCAATGCATCTGCCACTCTATTCACTATTCCTTTTATGTAAGTGATCTCAAAATTGTATTCGCTAAGTAATTTTGACCAACGTCTTTGTCGCACGTTCAAGTCACTCTGTATAAATATGTGTTGCAACCCACAATGATCTGTTTTTAGTTCAAATTTCCATCCAATCAGATAGTGTCTCCACATTCTCAAGGCATACATAATGACCAATAACTCCAAATCATGCGTTGCGTAGTTCTCCTCATGATTTCTTAATTTCCTTGAGATGTAAGCAATTGCTCGACTGTCTTGCATGAATACTCTGCCTAAACCTTCATTGGATGTGTCTATGCAGAACAAGAATTCCTTGTCCATGTCGGGGAATTTTAGTATCGACATTGTCGTCAACAACCCCTTGAGCCTTTGGAACGAGTTCGTGCACTTCTCAGTCCATAAAAAATTCTTGTTTTTCTTCTGCAATTCCGTGATCGGATTTTCTATCTTCGAAAAACCTTCGACGAACCGTCGGTAATATCCTGCTAAACCCATAAAGGTGCATACTTTTGGTATGTTTTTCAACGCAAGACATTCCATAATAGCCTCTACCTTCACTGGATCCACATCGATGTCTTCGCCGGAGATAACATGCGCTAAGTAATGAATTCTTGATTAGTAAAAAGAGCATCTCGACAATTTTTCCATATAATTTGTTTTCTCATAAAGACTGTAGTACCAAGCGCAAATGTTCATCATGTTCTTCCATCTTATGAGAATATATCAAGATGTCATCAATGAATACTTGAACAAACTTGTCCCAAGTATTGGCGGGACACCCCATTCATCAAGCTCATGAATACCACAGGGGCATTTGTTAGTCCAAACGGTAAAACGAAAAAATCGTAATGTCCGAACCTCATCTTGAATGTTGTCTTAGGAATTTATTCCTCTTTAATATGTAATTGGTGATAACCTGATCTCAAGTCGATCCTTGAAAACACCATCACACCTTTCATTTGATCAAACAAATCGTCTATTCTAGAAAATGTATATTGGTTCTTGATAGTTTCCTTATTCAATTGACGGTAGTCAATACAAAGTGTCCACGTCTCATCCTTGTTTCTTATGAAAATAACAGGTGCACACCATGGTGATACACTTGGACGTATAAGTCCCAATTCCAACAATTCCTTCAATTGCATTTTCAACTCTTGTAACTTAGGCGTTGACATCTGATATGGCATTCTTGCTATCAGTTCAGTTCCAGGTTTCAAGTCGATTGTAAACTCAAACTCTCTTTCGGGCAATGTTGATGGGTCCTAGATCCATGATTCAATAGTAGGAACCAAACCCGCCACAGAGGCCCAATTAGACTCTGCAGAGTTTAATAGTGGAATGGTTCTCCAGATCTTGCGATCCAGCCAATTTATCAATGGGCTTTATGTTTTAGTGTGAAGGCTCTTCCTTCAGTTTGGACTATCTCTTTTTGTATTTTCTCTTGGGTGGGACTGATATGAGATGTAAGCCGGTATAAACCAACTTGGTAACAAACAAAATTAAGTTCTAACTACTGGGGAAGGGACTGAACTTGGGATAACCCGCTGCTCAAGCATGCAGACAACGATTCTATACAACATGCCTAGTACTAATACATTAACCATGTGAGCATCGAATTACTGTTTGAGAAACTAATTATCAGAAAGAAAACAAATATGCAATAAGATAATGGCAAGAAAAACAATTCATCTACCATAATCATTCATCGCACGATAACACAACGATTCATCTTCATCATTAAAGTAAAGAACAACAAAATATTGCACCAGATAACTTGAAAATAGATTAAATAGCTCTTACTCATTACAACATCATTCATGAAAGGATATAGGAAATACTTTTTCTCCACGTCCAATCACATGCATTTGATGAAAATAACTTGTCTCTGGTCCAGAAGGACTTCTTAATTCATAGCAGCTTCAAAATAATTCTTAACAACCAGAAAGCAAGAGTTATTGCAACAACCATCGACCCTTAACTAATTGGTCGATGTATTTATTTATAATGTAAAATTCAACTGAAAATAACGGCTAAGTGCAGTTTAAGCAAAGAAAAATTCACCACGTGGCGTCATCTTCTAACAGTTTCTTTAACAGTCAACCCGAAATATCACTTGAAAGGGTGACTTCTCTCATACTCAGACCAACTGATAAACAAATCTTCACAAGTTTGGGCCCATGGAAATCTGTGTTGTTCCATTGGAGCCACGTGAATTCCTCTGATGTCCATCGCATGTGTCCGGTACTTCACCAGACTGGTGTTCAACTGTTGTAGCATAGTTTGAGCTCTAATTAGGTGGTCCATAAATCGTTGCACTTGCACTGGCACTGTGTCGGTCATCTTCACGAGCTCTTCGACCCATAGTGAATCTTGCTTGGTATGTGACTCGACTATGTCGCACAAGTCGACGAAATTGTCGGGGGTGTTGAACTCAAGAAGTCCAATGTCCTTTATCGCCTAGTTGATTCTCAGACCTAGTTTCTCTCAGATTCCTCGAAAAATTTACGGAGCCAATTTTTCTCAATAGTCGGGGAGATCTTTCCTCCAATCGAAATAAAAAATCATTTAGAAATTTGCTTCCCTGACAAGATATATGAAAAACTTAAGCAGGAGGAAATCAGGCTGATGTGTACCTGTGAAGCTCGCTAAGTCTAATTGTTTGATACTTACGTGATCTCTACAACCTTTCAGATTACCTGCATCGTCTCTGTTAGCACCACCACCTCTCTTCATTTATGGTGAGTTACATTCACGTGCCATGGCATGGTGGATCAGGTACGAAAAACATGAGGGTCAAAATCATGCTAGTGGCTGGTTTCCCCTTGGGGTCGGGAAAGGATGTCAGGGCCAAACATGTGCCGAAAGTAGGAGTAAGTTCCAAAAATATCGGATACTATTATAACGGAAGTCGTTAAATGTTTCATATCGAGGCAAGTTTCTCATACATAAGTCACATCAGCAAGTGCATCACTCATCATTAGTTCATTATCGAGGCTGGGGAAATTAAAAGAAATCGAGATGATTGAACTGCATATCCTTCGCAACCCCTATTGGCTGCGTTTCACATGTCCTAGATCATACATGTCGTGCGGAAGTGATGCACTCATTCTTTGAAACATCCCATCGCAAGGCATTCAGTGTTCCCTGGTGCTTTTCGGCTCCCAGCCCTGCTCCACTATAAATTCTAGATGTTCTGTATGTGCTCTACGTAACAACCAAGGTTATGCACTAGTGTCAACTTATCTTGTGAGCCCAACTAGATCAAATTCTGCATTTGGTCCTTTGTCCAGTCACGGACTTCTAGGCGAATACGCTGTTGCACCATGGGATCTCCTCAAAATGCGAGATGGGGCCTGCGGGGTAGTCAGAGTGCTAGGCTTGAGCCCTAACATGTTTGGGACTCATTTTTATTAGCATCAGGTATTCCTAAGGTCCCAAAGGAAAATTCTTACCTTCATGCGGAAACTATAGTGTCGCTCCATGTGGAGGCCAAAGTGGAAGATACTATGTTAGAATAACTCGGGATGGAGAGCATGCTCCCTCAATAGGAGATACCACAGAGGAGAGGGAGGCCTAGGAAAAATAAGGAGGTTGGGGAACACCAAAATCCGATTGAAACGTGTGCACGATCAGCTACCGAAGAGTCCTTAATGCGTGCTATCTGGCTTGAATCAGTCAAAACTGCAAGTCAGGGTTGTGGGAGCAGAATGAGAAGGACGAAAAACTGGGGTTCGAATGTTCGAGATCTTAACCAACAGTTGGAGCAGGCACAACTTGCCATAGCTGAACTTTACCAGGAGAATAGGGAATTATGATGACGGTTGGCGGCAAAGAGCTTTGAGGTTGCATCACCGCAAGGTCGTGAAGGTAATGTAACCTAGCTCAAGACACAGCTTCGAGAAGCATAGGATACGATCGTGCGACTACGCAAAGCTCAAAGGGTGTCGGAAGAGCAGAACATGAAAGCACCTCAAGAAGAGCATAAAATCCCTGGGGAAGGTCCGCGCATGGAAGAGGCGTGATTGACTAAATCTGTTTTGTATTCTTAGACGCGACACCGAATTTTATTATTTTTCCCTTTTTACGGTGAAAATTTTATTGTTGTCAATGTAACCGGTCCAGTTGGCCAAAAGGTACTGGTATTGCCTATCATATGTAAATGAAATCATATGGAAATCTAATATATAAATCTTCAAAATTTTGACGAAAGGATTCTGGTCATGGTGGTTAAATGAATTTTTCCCTCTTGGCGTGCACTTCTACTGAGTTATTTGTCTAAGTTTCTTGTAAGTTAGCCTCGATTTTGTACTTGGTGTTGCTTTGTATTTTCGTTGATATTTTCCTGCGAAAAATTTCGACGCCGACCTATTTTCATTGTACAACGCTGACATGGAATTACTAACTCGGGGGTCGGGACCTACTTGATGACTTGAGGGAAAACTTGATCATGTGTTTAACAGCTTTGGCAATGACATGTGATAAGTGGGAGCATATAGTTTGATACCGTGCCTCAATTGGGTCAGGGTTTTTCAACAAGACGCGAGAGATAACATAAAACTCGGGCAACCGACACCAACAAGTATCGGGACCGGCGGCCAGGGAAGGGGATAAACTTATTGTGCCCTTTAGTGGCTCTATCTTCTCAAAACTTGCCGATGCCGAAATTTATCGGGGATCGACGATCGGGGAATTTTGAAATGCATAGTTTCTTTGCAGGTTATCATCTCCATAAATCCCCTATGCCGAAAACATTTCAAAAGTCGGCAATCGACGATATCATTCCTTTACTCGCATGACACTTATTCTTTTCATTCTTTATGGACACCGACGGGGATCGGTCGTCGACGATATTCTTGCATGACGTTTGTCGCGCAATAAAACTTCCGTCTACCGACATCAATGAAGATCGGGGCTAGGCTATTTTGGTCCTCTCAAGCATTTTTTTTGTCACCTCTAATCCTTCCCGATGCCGAATTTCTTAAGCGCGTCAGGGGAAAAGTTTCGACTATCGATTCTTTAAGTAAATGTTAGTCTTTTTTAAAGCTATGATGATTTTCACATGCTCAAGCAGACTTTAGAAGACTCAAATGAAAATGAAATGATAAGCAAAGGCAACAATTTTCATACTGAAGTAGAATAAGACAGTGCGAAAGATCAAGTGGTACCCAAAAAGGTAAAATTTGACATAGGATTTTTAGGGTGTGTTGAGTGCTCAACAAATGGCGACTTGCTGGGCAAAAACATAATCCCTTCTCCTTCAAGGCTCACCCGATGCAAAATATGGTGGATAACTTAACTGGTTTTGTATCAGAGCCTCTTTTACACTTGTAGTTGAAATTCTCTGGTTGATGCTTCCGGACCTGCCCGTGGTGTTTTAACTTTTATTCCTCCTTCGTTTCCTATGATCCTAACTCATGCCCTTTTTTACAACAGTCTAGCAAAGAATTCACTGGCATGAAGCCTTTAGTTACCTCTACTCACTTGCTTCGGTGTTGCTCCGCTGCCAGCAAGCGTCCATAGCCCCGACAGAGTCACCCTGACATCACAGACCTTGCTCTGCTGCTAGCGAGGGTCCATAGCCTCGACGTAGATATCTGCATACCCTCTCCTACTGTTCACTCTTTTGATAATATCAATTTTATTTCGTTATGATGCCCTGCGCGAGTGGGAGAGGATAATGTCTGTTTATTTTGCAAGGTGAGATGATTAAGGTGGAAATTTTGCTAGCCTTTTGGGTTCATGTATTCCTTTCCAACTTTCCTTCTTTCCCTTAAGGTCTTACCAAACCACTAGGCAAACACTTTTGACATTTCTCCGAAGTTTTTCATTTGCACAGGTTAGATAGAGGAGTCCTCAAAGCAACCACAAGTTCCCCAACGCTTCTTTTATTCATATGTAAGCGACGAGTTAGGAACATAGTTCGTTATGTCGCATGTTTTAAGGTCAACCATTGTCTAGTTAAACATAACTTTGAAAAGCGCATAAATTCAGAAAGCAAAAGAAACAACAAAAATGTATTTCACAATCATGAAAACACTCAAACAAAACATAAAACACAGACACACACATTTATTTATTGGAAATATTGTTTTAGGGCTTGGCCATTTACTAGGAGGGCGTCAGGTTTCCCCCTTAAATTCTGCAATCGATAAGTGCCTTCCCCAATATTCTCAGCCACTTGGAAAGGTCCAAGCCACAGATTCTGAAGTTAGAATGTTTGCCTTTAGGCTCATTTTCTTTGTCCCACTTTAGGACTGAGTCTCCTATTTCGAAGTTCTTCTCTTTAGCCTTATGATTATCAAACCATCTTTTCACTATCTATTGGTGAGCTAGGAATTTCGACTTAGCCTTTTCTCTCTCTTCTTCCAGCATGAGCAGAGTGTCAATTCTTTGTTGTATGGCCGACGAAGATTCCTCGCTGGGATCTTGGGCTAGTTGAAGAGATGGAAGATAGAGCCCATTTGGGAGGATGGATTCTTTCCCGTAAACCAGAAAGTATGGGGAATTTCCTATATCTCCCTTGGGTGTGACCCTATCAGCCCATAGAGTGTTATGGAGTAGATTATGCCAATTCCTTTGGTTATCTGCGACCATCTTCTTTAATATCCTCACTAGGTTCTTGTTGGTTGATTCTGCCACCCCGTTTCCCTAGGGATAATAATTTGCAGAGTACCTAATTATGATTCCTTTGTCTAGAGAAAACTCTGTCAATAGGGTGGAAGAGAAATAAGATGCATTATCAAAGACCAGGACAGAAGGGACACCAAACCTTGTATCTATGTCAAATTCTTGGACCACTTCCATCCAATTCCCTCTTCTTTCCACCATCTCCTGTTGAGTGAATAAGGATCAGACTGTTGGATGTGGCACAATTACCTTGGTGTGGTTCTTGAGGATGTAAGACCTAAAGTGTTTTATTGCTTTATATACCGCATAGGCCTATTTATCTATAGCAGGATAATTAAGCTCAACTCCATGGATATTAGTGCTCATGAACGACACTGGGGCCTCGCTGTTGTCGTCATATTTCTGATTCAATACCTCCGCTAACGATTGGTCGGAAGCGAAAGTATAGAGGAATAAATCTTTATTGAAATTGGGACTTCGTAACACCGGGGCTCGAGATATAGAAATTTTGATGTTGCTAAAAGCATCCGTTCGTTCATCATCCCACTTAAATTCGATGTCTTTGCGAATCATCTTTTGTAAGGGTTTGATAGTTTCCGCGAAATTGTGAGTGAATTTCCTCACAAAATTGATTTGTCTGAAAAAGGATTGCATAGTCTTGTTGTTGTGAGGCAACATGGGTTGAGCTATGGCTTTAATCCTTTTTGGGTCTATGCGAATGCCTGCTTGAGATATAATGTGACCTAACAACTTACCCTCCTTGACATCGAAGATAGTTTTCTTAGGGTTTAAGGATATACTGTATTTCCTACACCTTTTGAAAATCCGAGTTAAGTGTTGGATGTGCTCTTCTCTGTTCTTTGAATACACAGTTACGTTGTCTAGATACACTACCACACACTTGTTGATTAGTCCCCAAAATGATACGTCCATGGCCCTTTGGAAGGTTGCTCCTGCGTTAATTAACCCAAAAGGAATGCATTTATAAGCGAAGGTTCCCCATTTGGTTCGGAAGGTAGTTTTCAAATGGTCTTCCTCTGAAACCAGAACTTGGTTATAACCCGAGAAGACGTCCAATAGAGAGAAAATCTTCGAGCCCGACATGATCTGCAGGAGTTTCTCCATTGGCGGGACTGGGTAATTTTCCTTCTCTGAGGCCCCGTTGAGGTTTCTAAAATCTACACATAAGTGGATTTCTCCCAAATTTTTCCTCACTGGAACCAGGTTTTCTACTCACGCGGAATGCCTAACCTGGAAGATGATTTTGGCATCTAAAAGTTTCTTCAATTCATGGTATATGAGCGGTTCCAAGGATGGGTGATACTTTTGGAGCTTCTGTTGGAAGGGTTTCACTTCGGGTTTTAACGGGATATTGTGTTGAATGATTTGGGTATCATACGTTTTTAGATATTGATGGGACCATGCAAAGACATATTGATATTGTCTGAACAGTTTGAGATAATCCTTTATTTCCTCTTTAGATATAGTCTTACCAAGATTTACATTTTTTGGGTTTTTCGGGGTCCCAAGATTTATAGTTTCAAGCAGGGGACAAGAGCTACCAGTCTTTGCATTTTTAGGCCCCTTAAATCACTCTTTCTGGTCAAACAGATTCTCCAAATTAGCTATCCCTTTCGGGATTGTGTGAGGCTTTGATTTATCAATAGGTTGATCTGTCTGAGGATCAGTTTTTGTTGATTCCTCTTGGAATACTTCATCATCAATAGCCAAATCTTTGAAATTTTCTTGGTTAGTCAAGAAGTTCATGATCTGTTCATCTCCTTCAAAGACCTTGCAATTAGAAATTTTATTAGGCACCGACAATTTGTAGAGAAGCTCCACAGTGAATCAAGAGGCTTCATAATCCTCTAGAGGCAACAACCTTGAAGCAGTTGTGTCCAGGGAATCAGCAAGAATATTCTTTGCTCTGGGAATCGCGGTGATATTGAAGGCTTCAAAATGTTCTATTAACCTATGCACCTCCCGTTGATAATTCTTTAGGTATGGAGAGTTGCAATGTATAGTATTCCTTACTTGTCTAACGATAATTTCAGAGTATCCAAAAACCTTCAATTCTTTGACATTCATGTCTATGGCTTTTTTTAATCCTTGTACTAGAGCTTCATATTCGACAGTGTTGTTCGTACATTTAAATTATAGCCTACAGGATAGGAAATGACATTTACCTTTAGGATCAATGAGGATGCACCCTGCTCCTGACGCTTCTTGTGATTTGGATCCATCAAAATATAAGGTCCAACATTGTGGGTAAGGTGTGTGGGCTTCCTGTTTCCTATTACTTTCCCTTTTTTCTACTGCCAACTCTGAGATTTCCAGCGCAGGTTCTTGGCAGAGGAAGGTTTCCTCTATCATTATTGGTGATTCCTCTTGAAACACCAACTCAGAGTTCTGGGTAAGAGGGACATCGGATAAGAGAGGGGGAAAGTTCCTGAAGTATGAGTTGCAGGAATAATTTCCTAGCACAGGGAAATCTGTCAATGAAGGTTCATTCAAGGTCTCTAGGTCGGTGACGGTATGTTTCAGATACCTTTCCCTATCGATCCTGATCATATTCTTGTATCCCTTTAGTTGTAGGAAAAGGTGCACCCAGTATGTATTGAAGTATTTGTTTAGCTTCTCAGACCAATCTCGACTTAGTAATAACCCATAGGCCTCTGGAATATCTACTACAATGATGCCAATCACTTGCACAAACTTGGGATGTGTCGCTATTTTGATCATTACATCTTTGAGTTCCCCCATGACCTTGACTTGGGTTCTCTCTAGTTGTATTACACGATTATCACTCTTGAGAGGAATGACATTTAATTTTTTTCAAATAGACAAGGGCATAACGTTTTTAGATGCTCTAGAATCTATCAAACAATTGTGGAGGTTTCTATTGAAGACTTCAAACGTTAAGAGGAACAGTGGGACAAAAGGTTTTTCCTTTCTATCTTCCGAGCAGGTGTTCACAGTTGGTTTTCTCACCAGATCTGTGGGAGATAGATTTCTTTCCTGACCATTGCTAGTCGTAGGGTTTTCTACTGAGTTCAAAGCTTGTAACATAAAGTCGTTCTACTAAGGAATCCTGCATAGGTCCATAACTGATATATTAGCCTTTAACTTATTCAAATCTTCAACTACGTTGTAATTCAGTTTGGGTGATTCTCACGTATGCATGCTTATAGGATTTTTACTGGGAGAAAAAGGTGCTTTCAGGTGATTGGGAGTTGCCTTACTCCTCAAGGTTTGGGTGGCAATGACATATTTTGGGACAAGTGGACCTTTATTGCGTGTTTGTACCACCGAGACTTCTGTGGGTGGTTCTCGAGACTCAAATAGGTCATCGAAAGGCATGATCAGGTCAGGATCCCATATGAGCATGGTTGAATCTTGTGGTGGATCAATCTCTTCCTAGTCAATGATATTCATGACTAAACTGCTTGGCTATTCGGTCAGGGAGACTTCGTCTAGAAATTGATTGGCCATCAAACTCATGGCATGCACCCATTGAGGGCAGTCTCTTTCAGAGTGGTTCTCCTGGTGATAAGTACAGAAATAATCAGATGCTACATTCCCTAGATCAATATTTAAGTTAGTTGGGGGGGGTTCAATTGCCTTGAACGGTGGGTTCATTTTAAAGAAAGGATTATAGGGCCTTTGGACTTGGTTTCCCTCTCCTACATTTCTCTTCATGTCTATGATCTCATTTGGTAATTTCTTAACCATGCGTTGTAGGTCTTCTATGTCTCCGTTACCCTTGTTCGGAGTCTATTTTGCTTATTTCGCTGGGGGTATCATCAAAAGGAGTCCTCTCCCGGGAGGAGGTTAAAATTATTTCTTAACCAGAGAGACCTAGCCTTCTTCACACCCTTTCATCTGGAATTCTATCATTTTGGCTTCTTCAAAATTTTCAGCCAGGGTTCACTTGGCAACCCTTTTTACAAACATAGAAATAGAAGTTGGGAGAGCGTTAGCATAAACTTCGATTTGGAATTCTTGAGTTGGTTTTGCTTCGGGTTGAAATTTGTTTAATATGGTCGTGAATATTTGATTGAAATCTTTGACTCTTTCTTTCGAAATCATGGTGAAGGCAAACAAGTCAGCCATAAGAGCTCCCGTAGTAGTTTCCTCTGCAAATTTATCTAGAAAGTCTTTCTGGAAATTCGTCCAGCTAGTTATGGATCCTATTGGCAGATTAAAATACCACGTGGAAGATGAATTCTCAAACGTATAGGGGAAAATCCTACAAAATACATCTTCATGTTGGACATTCATAAGTCTGATCGCGAGTATGAACATCTTGATATGATATTCAGGTAATCCTTAAGTTTCACGGTCAAATTTAGGAAGTAGCTTCTCCAGGTGTCGGGGAAGATTATGCACTCGTCCCGGTATGGCCACGATGTCTTTGAGCAATCGAGGTTGATTGTGCTGGGGTGGGTTTTCCCATTCTTCCTCATGGTCATTGTTACTCTCCATATCTTCAGATTCTGAGTTAAAATCCTCTTCTGAGAAATCACATGGTTCAGAGACGTCGTCGACTGGCGTTTCAGGTATAAGATTCAGAGGGTGTTTGATTTCAGTGATCGTGAAATCTATTAGGTCTTCTACCATGTGCACGAAAAATTTGTCGGGAGTATTGACCACCGATCTTCTTATTTGTTTTCTTCAAGGAAGTATTGGAGCTAAGGGTAACACACCGATCTGTTGGGCGTATGCTCTTGTGATCCTTCTAAATTGATTTAATTCCTTGTGAGGAAGAGAGTAAGGTATATCAGGGAAAAATTGTTCTTCCTCGGGCTGGGGTGAGTTACTCATTTCAGGAGTACTCAACGTGTGTGGGATGTCTTGTGAATGACTAGCAATGCATGTGGGCTGTTATGAATCTGTAGGTTGTTTGAAATACTATATAAAATATATATTCAACCATTCATTCTCAGGCCCTCCTTTTAGCGCCAATTCTGTTGATGGGTCCTAGATTCCTGATTCAACAGTAGGAACCAAACCCGTCACCGAGGCCTAATTAGACTCTGTAGCATTTAATAGTGGAATGGTTCTCCAGATCTTGTGATCCGACCACTTTATTGATGGGCTTTATGTTTTCTTTTGAAGGCTCTTCCTTCAGTTTGAACTATCTCTTTTTGTATTTTCTTTTGGGTGGGACCGATATGAGATGTAAGCTGGTATAAACCAACTTGGTAACAAACATAATTAAGTTCTAACTATTGGGGTAGAGGTTGAACTTGGGATAACCCGCTGCTCAAGCATGCAGACAACGATTCTATACCACAGGCCTAGTACTAATACATTAACCATGTGAGCATCCAATTACTGTCCGAGAAACTAATTATTAGAAAGAAAACACATATGCAATAAGATAATGGCAAGCAAAATAATTCATCTATCATAATCATTCATCGCACGATAACACAACAATTCATCTTCATCATTAAAGTAAAGAACAACAAAATATTGCACCAGATAACCTGAAAATAGATTAAATAGCTCTTACTCATTACAACATCATTCATGAAACAAGATAGGAAATAGTGCTTATCCATGTCCAATCACATGCATTTGATGAAAATAACTTGTCTCTGGTCCAGAAGGAATTCTTAATTCATAGCAGCTTCAAAATAATTTTTAACAACCAAAAAGAAAGAGTTCTTGCAACAACCATCGACCCTTAACTAATTGGTCGATGTCTTTATTTATAATGTAAAATTCAACTGAAAATAACGATGAAGTGCAGTTTAAGAAAAGAAAAAATTTGCCACGTGGCGTCATCTTCTAATAGTTTCTTTAACAGTCAAGCCGAGATATCACTTGAAAGGGTGACTTCTCTCATACTCAGACCAACTGATAAACAACTCTTCACAAGTTTGGGCCCATGGAAATCTGTGTTGTTCCATTGGAGCTGCGTGAATTCCTTTGATGTCCATCGCATGCATCCGGTACTTCACCAGACCGGTGTTCAACCGTTGTAGCACAATTCAATCTCTAATCGGATGGTCCAGAAATCGTTGCACTTACCCTGGCACTGTGTCGGTCATCTTCACGAGATCTTCGGCCCATAGGGAATCTTTCTTGGTATGCGACTCGTCTATGTCGCACAAGTCAACGAAGTTGTTGGGGGTGCCGAACTCGGGAAGTTCAATGTCCTTTATGGCCTAGTTGATTCTCGGACCTAGTTTCTCTTAGATTCCTCGACAAATTTACAGAGCCAATTTTGCTCGATAGTCGAGGAGATCTTTCCTGCAATCAGAATAAAAAATCATTTAGAAATTTGCTTCCTAGACAAGATATATGAAAAACATAAGCAAGAGGAAACCTGGCTGATGCATACCTATGAAGCTCTCTAATATTGATTGTTTGATACTTGCGTGATCTATGCAACCTTTCGGATTACCTGCACCATCTCTGTTAGCATCACCACCTCTCTTCAGTTATGGTAAGTTACATCCGCGGTCCATGGCACGGTGGATCCGGTATGGAAAACATGAGGGTCAAAGTCACGCTAGTGGCTAGTTTCCCCTTGGGGTCGGGAAAGTATGTCAAGGCCAAACATGTGCCGAAAGTATGAGTAAGCTCCCAAAAGATCAGATATTGTTATAAGGGAAGTCGTTAAATGTTTCAGATCGAGGCAAGTTTCTCATACGAAAGTCACATCGGGAAGTGCATCATCCATCATTAGTTCATTATGGAAGATGGGGAAATTAAAGAAATTGAGATGATCGTATCACATATCCTCCACAGCCTCTATCGGCTGCATTTCACATGTCCCGGATCATAACCGTCGTGCGAAAGTGACACACTCATTCTTTGAAACATTCCGTCGCAAGGCATTCAATGTTCCCTGGTGCTTTTCAGCTCGCAGCCCTGCTCTGCTATAAATTCTAGATGTTTTGTATGTACTCTACGTAACAACCAATCTTATGCACCAGTGGCGACTCATCTTGCGAGCCCAACTAGATCAAATTCTTCATTTGGTCCTTTGTCCAGTCATGGACGTCTAGGCGAATACACTGTTGCACCATGGGATCTCCTTAAAATGCAAGACGGGGTCTGCGGGGCAGTCAGAGCGCTAGGCTTGATCCCCAACATGTCTGGGACTCATTTTTATTGGCAGCAGGTATTCCTGAGGTCCCAAAGGAATGTTCTTACCTTCATGTTGAAACTATAGTGTCGCTCCATGCGGAGGCTAAAGTGGAAGATACTACGTCGGAAAGACTTGGGCTGGAGAGCACGCTCCCTCAATAGGAGATACCACAGAGGATAGGGAGGCCTAGGAAAAATAAGGAAGTTGGGGAACACTAAAATACGATTGAAATGTGTGCACAATCAACTGCCGAAGAGTCCTTAATGTGTGCTATGCAGCTCGAACCGGTCGAAACCGCAAGTCGGGGTTGTGGGAGTAGAACGAGAAGGATAAAAAAGTGGGGTTTGAACGTTCGAGATCCTAACCAGCAATTGGAGTAGGCACAACTTTCCATAGCCAAAATTTACTAGGAGAATAGAGCATTACAATTGCATTTGGAGGCAAAGAGCTATGAGGTTGCATCACCACAAGGTCATGAAGGTAATGTAACCTGTCTCAAGAGACAGCTTCGGGAATCACATGATACGATCATGCAGCTATGCGAAGCTCAAAGGGTGTCAAAAGAGTAGAACATGAAAGCACCTCAGGGAGAGAAGAGCATCCCCAGGGAAGGTCCACACGTGGAAGAGGCGTGATTGACTAAATCTGTTTTGTATTCTTAGACGCGACACCGAATTTTGGTATTTTTCCCTTTTTACTGTGAATTTTTTTGTGTTCTCAATGTAACTGGGCCTGTTGGCCAAAAGGTATTGGTAGTGCCTATTGTGTGTTATTGAAATCATATGGAAATATAATATATAAATCTTCAAAATTTTGACAAAAGGATTCTGGTCATGGCGGTTAAATGCATTTTTCTCTCTTGGCATGCACTTCTACTGAGTTCTTTGTGTAAGTTTCTTGTAAGTTAGCCTTGATTTTGTACCTGGTGTTACTTTGTATTTTCATTGATATTTTCCTACAAAAACTTCTGACACCAACCTATTTTCGTCTTACAACGCTAATGTGGCATTACTAACTTGGGGGTCAGGAACTGTTGACGACTTGAGGGAAAACTCGATCATGTGTTTAACCTCTTTGGCAACAACACGTGATAGGTGGGAACATATAGTTTGATAGCGTGCCTCAATCAGGTCGGGGTTTTTCAATAAGATGCAATCAATAACATAAAACTCGGGCAGCCGACGCCGACAAGTATCAGGACCGATGGTCGGGGAAGGGGATAAACTTATTGTGCCCTTTAATGGCCCTATCATCTCAAAACTTGCTGATGCCGAAAGTTATTGGGGATCGGTGATCAGGGATAGTTGAAATGTGTAGTTTCTTTGCGGGTTATCATCTTTGTAAATCCTCGATGCTAAAAACATTTCTGAAGTCAGCGATATCATTCCTTACTCACGCGACACTTATTCTTTTCGTTCCTTACCGACACCGACGGGGATCGGTCGTCGAAAATATTCTTGCGTGATGCCTGTCGCGTAATAAAAATCCCGCGTGCTGACACTGATGAATATCGGGGCTCGGGTATTTTGGTCCTCTCGAGCATTTTTTTTGTCACCTCTATTCCTTCCCGATGCTGAATTTATTAAGCGCGTTGGGGGAAAAGTTTCGACTGTTGATTCTTT
This sequence comes from Picea glauca, assembly GCA_000966675.3. Classification (NCBI taxonomy): domain Eukaryota; kingdom Viridiplantae; phylum Streptophyta; class Pinopsida; order Pinales; family Pinaceae; genus Picea; species Picea glauca. The sequence continues at coordinate 276,240 of JZKD02S1673614.1, forward strand.
AAGTAAATTTTAGTATTTTTTAAAGTTATGATGATTTTCACATGCTCAAGCAGACTTTAGAAGACTCAAATGAAAACGAAATGATAAGCAAAGGCAACAATTTTCATACTCAAGTAGAATCAGATAGTGCGAAAGATCAATTGGTACCCAAAAAGGTAAAATTTGCATAGGCTTTTTAGGGTGTGTTGAGTGCTCAACAGGCGAAAAACCTAGTAACTCTTCTGGAAACACGTCTGCAAACTCTTGTACTACAGGAAGTTTGTCTAATACTTCTGTCTCACCCTTCTCATTTAGCGGTAAGATTGCATAAATCTTGCATCCCTTGCGCATACTCTTCTGTAGCTATAGAGAAGAAATAAATCTCAAGGACATCGCCTGGTTCCTTCCTACAATCACTCTACTTTGACCCAAGTCATCCATCAAACTTAACCGTTTCGTCTTACAGTTAAGTATCACATCATGCGATTCCAACCAATCCATACCAATCACTATATCATAAGATCCTAAGCTTGTGACATATAGGTTGGCCTTCGTTACAAAATCTCCCAAGTTGATGCTATAATCCGTAACCTTTCCTCCAACTTTCTGTTTGGCTCCCAATGCCATTTCTACGTATCTAAACTCATCCTGCTCGACTTCCTTTGCCTTAATTCTCCTTAGCGATACAATAGAGATAAAGTTTTCTATAGCACTTGGATATATCAAAATACTAAAATTTTGGTCGGCGATTGTACCTGATGTCTTGCACATAGTAGGCTGGTGTTCGGCCTAACGGTTATTCACCGTTGCATGAATCCTATGGGCCTTGCCCAAATATCCCACTGTAGTGGGTCCAGTTGATCCGACTGCTCTGGATTTCTCAATAGGAAAATCTCGTAGGTAATGTGGCTCTCCACATGTCCAACATTCAGTCTTCGGTCCAGTACTCTTGGTCCCTGAAGTACAAGCTATTGGCCTCCCAGCCTGAAATTCTGGTCTTTTCTCTTGAACAGGCCTAAACTACTACTGCTGCGAGCGACGTTGTTGTTGATTTTTTGGTCCTATGTAGGGAGACCTCTGCTGAGGAGACGATCGTCATCGTGTCATGAATATGGATCCTCTCGGCGTATCTCGATACCTTGATGAATGTTGGGTTGGTGTATGATGTTGTTATGCACCTGATGTCGTCTATCCAGTCAATCTTGCAGGAGTCCTACCCTGAACCCCACTGATCAACTCTTCCTCAGCTATGAGGGCCTTCTGGACTGCATCATGCAATGTTTGAGGCATTAGGATCCTCACATTCACACAAATGTTGAAGTTAAGGCCGAACAAAAACTTGTTGATGTTCAGATGTGGGGAATATCTAAGCAACTCCATGAATCGAGCCTCATACTCCGGCACCGTACGACCACCCTGTCGTAAGGCGTTGAACTCATTGAGTTGGCACTCGATGAATTCCTCATACATATACCTCTCCTAGAATCGCTCCTCAAACAATTCCCATGACACGTCTTCGACAACCATGTTTAGGTGAGGTACACTAGTACATATGACCAAATTTGCGACGGTTTTTCGTTGATATTGCCACACTTATCTGTCGCAATTTCCACGAAAGCCGAGTTTTTTATTCGTCAGAATAATTTCGTCGCTCTAACGACGATCCAGGTGTGCGTGGAAACATCGACGAAATTATCTCTCCACGTGTCACCACCTTTAACTTTGGTTAACCCTTTGCATCGTTGCAATTACGACGAAACCGCGTCGCAAGTACAACGAACAACCATGGAAATTACGATGAAATTTCATCCCAATTGTGACGAAAATTTATGACAAGTCAAAAACTTATGATGCAGATGTTGTATGTGCGACGAAAAACCATGGCAACTTGCGACGAATACCCGTGGCAATAGCGACGACATTGATTCATCAAGACCAAAGTTACGACGAAGATGTTGTATGTGCGACGAAAACCTATGGCAACTTGCGATGAAAGTTCGTCGCTATTGCCATGGTGGTCAAAATGCAATTTTTTTATGATGAACTATCATCGATATTGCGATGATGGCATTAAGTTTAAAAAAAAAAATTACACGAGATATCGTATTACCATATTACATTGTAATATGGCATTACCATATTACAATGTAATTTGGGATTACCATATTACATTGTAATATGGTAATGCCATATTAACCCACAATTAATTGCAAGCCAACATGAAGAAATATGAGCTTGGAAAACAATTATTGTTTTGTATGGATTTTG
>JZKD02S1673614.1:322509-340444 GCA_000966675.3 Picea glauca
TGACCGTCATTACATGACCGACCTTACCACTACGCCGCACCCACGACCTTAAAAGGTGGTGAGCTTGGCTCAGCACAGTTAATTAGGCAGCGAGAAACGACCATGTTCGGGTTTGAACCCGAGACCTGACCGTCATTACATGACCGACCTTACCACTACGCCGCACCCACGACCTTGCCAAGAAAAATATTTTTAAGCATGATATATCACAGAGAAAATAAATTCTTGGCGCAATGCATCGCTGAGAAAATAAATTTTTTGAGCAACAATAATTTTTGTGGTTGATAAATGGAGTCTCGGTGGAAGAAAAAAATAATTTTTCTAAGCGAAATGATGGAAGTAAAAACATTTTTTTTAGCGATAAAGAGTGTATCGTTGAAAGATAATTTTTAGTGATAAAAAGTGTATCGCCTGTTAGCACTCTGTAAATTTTGTCCCACTGATAGACAATCGACAGAGGTAACTGTTTCAACCTACTTTAGAGCTGAGGCACTAGCCTGCTCAACCCAAAGAGGGCTCTCTCGTGTCACTTGATATTTCTTTGGAAATAGGTGGCTAGATTTGGTTTGTTTTGGGGTTTTTTTATAAATTTTTTGGTGAGGAAGGGGAGCAACACTCAGGGATATGGAGTCAAAATTCTGAAAATGAATGAAAACAATGACTAGTCGATAGAACTCTCTAGAGGATAAAGGATAAATGAGGCAATGATTTTGAGTTATAAATTGAATTTAAGAAGAGTGTAGGAAGAAGGAGAAAACAAATAGTTGCATCAGAGAATTACTGAAATGAATTTTGAATTCGCCAGGAGGAAAATTACACAGTTTAAATTGTTCAAGCCAAGAGCATCATAAAATGAATTCTGGGCCTTTAACTATCCAATTTAAATAGAAGAAAATGTAAATGGAATAAAATATCATAGGAAACACATACAATGAAGGAAGACAAAACTCATATCACCACCATTAGAATCTTTTCGTAGAGACTTCAAAAGCTTCTGCATATATATTCAATTCAGCTTGAAAAAGTTACAATAGAGTTCACAACAACCAAAAAGGTGCCCTTGCACTTCTGCCAACCTCTAATACATTTGGAACCTCTAATACTTATACAATTCGAGTTCCTTCAGTGTGTAACCGATTGCAATAATTGAAATGAATTGTTTCAACTTCTTCCCCAAAATAGAAACATTACACATTTTCACTGATCTCCTGTTTTTCAGGAGAAAAAAATAGGCTTCAAAATGCCACCTATAATTCTCAAACCATAATAGATGTGTAAAATCCGAGAAATTTTTTTGTTGATAAGATCGTTCTGAAGAAAAACCTCTCTCAGTTTCTTGAAATTCATATCCAGCTGGCGAGAATATGTGTCACAAAAACATGTCTTGAACATGAAATCATAACAGAAAAATATGGCTCCAAGATTCCATCGAATCTACCAATCCATGACACCTGTGTGAAAAATGAACAAGGTTAATGTTATAGAGTCCATTCTTGACAATAACCTCCTTTGAATTTTGAAAACTCATTTTGGTTCATCCAGAAATCATCCTGTAAGTCTCAACTGTTGAAAAAACTAACTGCCACATCCTCTTTGAAATGTCACTTGTGCTTTTTCCAAATCTAATTTTATTTATCCATATTTTCCTTAAATATTTGAGAATAATATATTTGAATAAAAATAATTCCCAAATCTTTTTTATCCTTTAAAATTAAATTTCCATAATTTAATTCATGCCCATGGTTTTGAAAAACCATTTATTGCTTGCTTCCCATAGTTTTGAAAACCATGTCTTGTTTTTCCCAATTTACCATTTCACTGTGAAAAACATTCATTGTGTCTTGTTTTTTCCAATTTACCATTTCACTGTGAAAAATATTTACTAGTTTCTTTCCCATGGTTTTGAAAACCATGTCTTGTTTACCATCTTTGGTAAAATACTTTTGATCTTCTTCTTTTACTTCTGTAAAACCTTTGGATAAAAAATTATCCAAGTCTTCCTTTCACGTGCATCTTCCCATTTAATTATTTTCCATGGAACTAAACATTAATCTCTTTCATTTGTAAAATTTAAATTTTACTTCTATAAAACCTTTTCACCGTGAGGAAGAATCTCATTTATTGGAAATTCCATAATTATTATTGAAATGCATTCCTCAGAAAGTATGCCGCACATAAACTATATGATAAATGGTTTCATTTATTGTATTGGGCTTGGGCTGGAGTGGTTTAATCCACACCACTTTTACCCCCGATATTCACCACGTAAGGACATGTCTCCCCAACAAAAAATCATCGGTTTATATATTAGCCCGCCTTCACATAATTAACCTCTGCGTTAATTCTATGCTTGATATGTATGTGCCCCCTCCATCCACCCTTTGACTTTTCCACATTATAAATTGAGATTGGTGCCCATAATTTGATGTGATTCCATAAATTAAATATTGGATCAAATATTAATATAAATATTTTAATACAAAAATATTTATATTAATAATAATAAACCCTTTTTCTATTTTCTAAGGACTTTGGGCATATGAGGCTTATCACATGACTTTGTGAATATATAAGGGTGCTTAATAAAAGGAATATTTTTAATTTTCAACGAGAATATGATAATAAGGGTAAAAAATGAATGAAGTGATGAAACTGAGGGATTTAGATAAGCATTTAGGCTAGATATAGGTTTGGGATATTTGCCAATTTTTTGACTCATGGAGGACATGACTATTTTGGATGATCAATCGAGTGAAGGATTTAGGTGATGGGAGCTTGATGAAGCTGGTGATTTTTTAAAAAAATCTAAGTGGAAAGATAACACAAGGACAAGATGCTTTGGGAAAAATTAATGCAAATTAGCAGGTGATAACATAGGCTCCAACTGGAGATGTTATCCTCCCCGGTGCCTGATTCATTGGGATTTTTCCAAAACATGTGTGTGTACGCTTCTCTGACCTGTCACCAATGTCTGCTAAAAACCAAACTCTGCACACTACTCTCAACAGGATACTGAGCACTGACTACACCACTAAAATCTAACTGTACACAATACTGGAAATCCAATCTGAAAAATGCTTGACCAACAAGCTTATTCGCACACTCCTACCTACCCTAAAAATGCTGAAATGAATACTCAATCAAGTGATGCTAAAGTGTCAACGTAGCCAATCAAACAATTGGCCTCCCAATTTTCCTCTGCTCACATTTTTCTTAAGCGGGCAGACAAATGTAAAAGATGGCAGCTAAAAGAAAAAATTGAATCCAAAATCCGAGCTTACGAATGAAACAAATTCCTCCTTCACTGATGACTGTAATAGGATGGCCACATGATCTTGAAAACCATGAAAAAACATTTCTTCTTGATGAACAAAAACAGAAAGATAAGCCTCTTTCATAAGTGTTTGTTGTTTTTGCTCTATTTCTTCTGTTCTGAGAAAATTTTCAAATGAAATGGCAACAATAGGTTTGTCTACTCTTCCATGCATATCAATAAAAATATTCATACATTCTTGAACAACTTCAAATACGACAACCATATTATATGCATCAAGGATATCCTCTTGTCCATCAAACAATTCTGATTTGATTTTATTAAACTTTTGGAAATTTGGTTGAGGACTGCCATTTTGACTTTCAAATGAATAAGTTTCCTACTCATAATCTTCTTGAAAATGTGAAAAGTTAACATCATGAATTATTTCACAGTCTAGAGTTCCCATGGGTTCATTTTCAAAACCATGATTTTCAAAGGAATCAAATAAAACAACTGCCTTTTCATTATCTTTCTATATTTCTGATTGAAAAGTGTCATACACTGTTTTGTTGCCTTCCTCAAACTCTATGTCAGTTGTTTGTTCATTGCTTGAAGTCTCCATAGAGGAAGTTTCAAAATCCTCATCCATGTCTATGCCACTTAGAATTTGAACAACCACATCATTCACAATGGAAGAAAGACAACTTTGAAACACTTTGTCTTGCTGAATATCTTCATCAAGTTCAGGAGAAGGAAAATGAATTTTAACAGCTTAATCTTCTGCCAAAGGAGGGGCTACTATTTGTTGTTGGGATGAATATTCATAAAGGGCTTCTATGATTTCATCATTCATACACTCTTCATCACCAATGTTTTTTTCAAGGTACTTAATGAAATGTTCACAAAATTCACAACAATCTTCAAACACCAAGAATGAAGGATTAGATTCTCCATAATGATTAAAGAATGTTATGTGGAAATCCTTAAGAGAGTATAAGTTGCCTAGTTTTAAACCTTCATACCATAATCTTGCTTTCCCCTCTAGAGTAGCCATAAACATTTTCATCAAACAATCCTCATGAAATTCAACCCCCAGCTTACATATGTGCATGTGAAATCTAATCAATTGCAAGGCAACATCATTTCCTTGCCCATCTTCAAATTTAGGCAAATAATTTTGCCAATCTATGTGAGGAATACGATTTGGAAATCCAGGAATATGAGAGAGATTCATTGGAACATACCTTGCAGATCTGTAGTCCATGTTGAAGCAGTGGAGTCATCAATAAAATCTTTAGGTTACTGAGTCTTTGGACAGTGGAGTCACCATACAAATTTTGAATTCTAGAATCTTGAAAATGGAGTCACCATACAAATTTTGAATTCTAGAATCTTGAAAATGGAGTCACCAGGTGAATGATGTACAAACTTTCTATGTCTGAATACTCTTCACCATCAGTACTCAGGTCTGAAATTTGTCATTTCTCCCAAGGAATATTTCACCTTCGTTCCCCGACAACGACGCTAGAATGTTAGCACTCTGTAAATTTTGTCTGGCTGATAGACAAATGACAGAGGTAACTGTTTCAACCTACTTTAGAACTGATGCACTAGTCTACTCAACCCATTGAGGGATCTCTCGTGCCACTTGATATTTTTTTGGAAATAGATGGCTAGATTTGGTTTGTTTTGGGTTTTTTTTATAAATTTACTGGCGAGGAAGGGGAGGGACACTCAGGGCTATGGAGTCAAAATTCTAAAAATGAATGAAAACAATGACTAGCCAATAGAACTCTCTAGAGGATAAAGGCTAAATGAGGCAATGAGTCTAAGTTATAAACTGAATTTAAGCAGAGTGTAGGAAGAAGGAGAAAACAAACAACTGCATCAGAACATTACTAAAATGAATTATGAATTCGTTAGGGGGAAAATTACACAGTTTAAATTGCTGAAGCCAAGAGCATCATAAGATGAATTATGGGCCTTTAACTATCCAATTTAAACAGACGAAAATGTAAATGGAATAAAATATGACATGAAATACATACAATGAAGGAAGACAAAACTCATATCACCACCATTAGAATCTTTTCATAGAGACTTCAAAAGCTTCTGCATATATATTCAATTCATCTTTAGAAAGTTACAATAGAGTTCACAACAACCAAAAAGGTGCCCTTGCACTTCTTCCAACCTCTAATACATTTGGAACCTATAATACTTATACAATTCGAGTTCCTTCAGTGTGCAACCGATTACAATAACTGAAATGAAACGTTTCATCTTCTTCCCCAAAATAGAAACAATTACAAATAGAACATGGCATGTTTTAACTGATCTCCTATTTTTTAGGAGAAAAAATAGGCTTCAAAACGCCACCTATAATTATCAAACCGTAATAGCTATGTAAAATATGAGAAAGTTTTTTGTAGATAAGCTCGTTTTGAAGAAAAACCTCCCTTAGTTTCTTGAAATTCATCTCTAGCTGGACGAAATATGTGTCACAAAAACATGTATTGAATAGGAAATCATAACAGAAAAATATGGATCCAAGATTCCCTCCAATCTCCCAATCCGTGACACCTGTGTGAAAAATGAACAAGGTTAATGTTCTAGGGTTTGTGCTTGACAATAACCTCCTTTGAATTTTGAAAACTCATTCTAGTTCATCTGGAAATCGTTCTGTAAGTCTCAACTACTGCAGAAATTGACTGCCACATCCTCTTTGAAATGTCATGTGTGATTTTTCCAAATCTGATTTTATTTATCCATATTTTCCTTAAATATTTGGGAATAATATATTTGAATAAAAATAATTCCCAAATATTTTTTATCCTTTAAAATTAAATTTCCATAATTTAATTCATGCCCATGGTTTTGAAAACCCATTTATTGCTTGCTTCCCATGGTTTTGAAAACCATGTCTTGTTTTTTCCAATTTACCATTTCACTGTGAAAAAAATTTACGGGTTTCTTTCCCATGGTTTTGAAAACCATGTCTTGTTTACCATCTTTGGTAAAATACTTTTGATCTTCTTCTTTTACGTCTATAAAACCTTTGGATAAAAAAATATCCAAGTCTTCCTTTCATGTGCATCTTTCCATTTAATTATTTTCCATGGAACTAAACATTAATCTCTTTAATTTGTAAAATTTAAATTTTACCTCTGTAAAACCTTTTCACCGTGAGGAAAAATCTCATTTATTGGAAATTCCATAATTATTATTGAAATGCATTCCTGGAAAATATGCCGCACATAAACTATATGATAAATGGTTGCATTTATTATATCGGGCTTGGGCTGGAGTGGTTTACTCCACACCACTTTTACCCCCGATATTCACCACGTAAGTACACGTCTCCCCAACAAAAAACCATCGGTTTATATATCGTCTCGCCTTCACATACTTAACCTCTGCATTAATTCTATGCCCAGTATGTATGTGCACCCTCCATCCACCCTTTGACCTTTCCACATTATAAATTGAGATTTGTGTCCATAATTTGATGTGATTCCATAAATTAAATATTGGATCAAATATTAATATAAATATTTTAATATAAAAATATGTATATTAATAATAATAAACCCTTTTTCTATTTTCTAAGGACTTTGGGCATATGAGGTTTATCAAATGACTTTGTGGATAGGATAATGGTGCTTAATAAAAGGAATATTTTTAATTTTCAATGAGAATATGATAATAAGGGTAAAAAATGAATGAAGTGATGGAACTAAGGAATTTAGATAAGCATTTAGGCTAGATATAGGTTTGGGATATTTGCCAAAATTTTGACTCATGGAGGACATGACTATTTTGGATGATCAGTCGAGTGAAGGATTCATGTGATGGCAACTTGACAAAGCTGGTGATTTTTTTTTAAAATCTGAGTGGAAAGATAATACAAGGACAAGATGCTTTGGGAAAAATTAATGCAAATTAGCAAGTGATAACATCACCCAAGATAAAAATTGTAGGCGATAAAGGAATGTATCCAAAGATATTTTTTGTTAGTGATAAAGAGTGTATCGCTAAATAAGAAAAAAGTTAGTGGGTGATACAGTATGTATCGCCAAAGAAATGTTTTCTTAGTGATACAATGTCATCGTTGACAAAGGAAAAGACTTAGAAAATTTCAAAATTTTTAGGGAAAAATCCTTTGTTTTTCGCGAAGAAAAGAAGATAAAGAGAAATGAAACATCGAGGAGAAAAAAAATTCAGGGTGAAAAATCGCTAGAAAAGACAATCTTTTGGTGCAATACATTGCCAAAAGAAAAGAAGTTCGCCTGATATGTCGTTGCTAAAGAAAATAAATCACAATGACACCTCATTGGGGAATTTTTTTGGGGGAGTGATAAGATTTTCAGGAGGGCCAATACGTTGTTGCAAAGAAAATTGTGGGAGATATATGTTGTGTGGAAAAATAATTTTGGGGTGCAATAAAGGAAAAATTCTCGGTGAGAAAATAATAATTCTTGCTGACAAAGAAAAAAAAATGCGGCGATAAAGAGGAAAATGTTAGCCAAAAAATAAAATTTTGGAGCGATATGTCGGCCAAGAAAAGTGTTTTTTGAGCGATATATTGGTTGAAGAATAAAATATTGGCATGATAGAGAGAAGAGAAAGAAAAAGAGAGAAGTAGAGAAAGAAAGAAGAGAGAAGAAGAAAAATAAAGAAGAAAGAAAAAGAAAATGAAATAGAAAAAAGGAGAAAAGAAGAAAATAAGAGAGAAGAAAGAAAACTTATCTTGGCATAAGCGGAGAAATAAAAATCAGAATTAGATGAAATTTTAAGGGTATGTCCATGGTTATGAAGGATATAAAAGTGCCAGTGAGGGCCACTAGCTAGTTTTGCTTAAATTTTTTGGAAAACACAAATTAGTGGTTTTTAAAGATTTGGGTGGTTTTGAGTGATCAAGACCCAGATAAGGATGAAATTTTACAGTTAGTCCAAAAAGTAGGCATGAATATTCCCAATTGGGATTCTATCAAAATTCAAAGGGTTTGGAGTGGAGATGCAGAAACAAGGAAAAATTTAATATTTCTCAACACTTTTGGGGATTTTTGAAACCTTCAAAGGAAAAGGGACCCCAGATCACAAATATATAAAATTTTATTTAGTCGACATTATACCCACTCATTAATGCAAAAAACTTTGTATTGAGGAAGTTTTTCCCAGTTTTTCTCCATTTGGGAGATAACCATTTTTTGCTAAAAATTCCAAATCAGGAGAAAATGCAAAAAGGACAAAGTTGCCAAATCTAGATTGATGCAAAAGTTGGATGGTGTATTAGATATGGAATATGATAGTTGTCGTGTACTCAAAACAAATAATACTATATGTTCCCGATATAAAACTTTTCCTAGTTCTCACTGGATTTCTTTCTACAGATGGCATAAGTTATCCTTTGAGATTAATTGTACCATTGAAATAGGTGCAAAAAGGGTGAAACTGTTGATTTCGGAGAGCCATAAATTTTAGCTCTGAAATCATAACAAGGCATAAGTATAGTCATTGGAAAGGTGATATAGAGGAAAACATGAAAGTAGGTTTAATTTATTCAATGAATCATCTAGTTGTTTCATAAAGTTGTAAGAAACATGGCAATTGGACTCTGTGAACCATGCAATTGCTCAATATGAAAGTTTTCCAAACAATGTCAATTTTGGAAAAATATTTCCAGATGATTGAGGTACATGCTCGAGGTGAATATTGGAAGAGTGAAAATACTCATTATGGTGTCTATGCAGTTATATAGAGGAACATTTGGAGTGCATTATCCTAGCAAATAAAAAGGGGTTGAGTTTCTAATAATAGGGTATTGATGATGAATAAGGGAACACTCAAGCATAGAGTGTCATGTCATGGTATTATTAACAAGAGAATTATATGACATAAATTAATATTTTTTGGTCTCTTCTGTGGTGATTCTTGTGGTAAAAGAAAATGGCAATTAGTTCTAAATAGAGACCGAGAAATTTAATGGGAATTTTTTGAGTTATGGAAGTTCAATATGGAGGATCTTCTAGTCGATAAAGAATAATGGAACACTATGCATCCAAGTAATGCACCTATGGGTATATTGGAAAATGATTGGAAGAAGTTGGATATGAAGGAAAAGAGCACAATCCGATTGTGTCTTTTAGATTCAATGTTACCGAATGTCTCGGGAGAAGCTATAGCCAGGGAATTATGTGATAAGTTATGGGCTTTGTATCAGTCTAAGTCCTTGGTAAACAAATTTTTCTATGGAAGAATTTGTACCTCTCGAGGATGAACGATGGAGACTCAGTGACAGAGCATCTAAATTGACAAGCAATTGCTCCACTTCTTCAATAACCAACCAGGAGCACAAAATAACATCAACAAGAAAATGAATCGGATTTGGGAAGTGGATCCAATGCACCCATCAATGGAATATATGTAGTGATCCCTTTTTTTTTCTAAATCAATTGACATGTTTCATTAGCATATCGATGGTTCTTGAAAAAAACTTGTAAAGAATACATACATTATCAAGACCCTCAATTGCCCCTTTTAATCAAGTTGACAACTTTTTGGTGTAATCCAGGGTATATTTTCATTGTTGAAGTGTACTCATATGCATTCTAGATAAACAAGCAATTGTTATTGTAGGCCAAAATGGTATGTAATTTGGCATTCCATATTAATGCGAGGTAAATTTTGTCTATTTGAAAGTCTATTATGTTAGCAATGTTAGGCATTCCTAAGATTATATAACATATTTTTATAATTAACATATCACTCTTAAAAATTTTAAATTGTTTTTGCAATTGATATCTAAAAAGAATTGAAATGAGGTCTACAAGTAATTATCCAAATTTGATGACCAACTGGAGTCTCAAGACTTCATGATGTTACCACCTAAATCTACAATTGTTGGAGAGGTGAATACAATCTTATGTTAATCAATATATTAATTTAGCTCATAAATTGTATATGCAAACCTTAATTTCAATCTATTCAGGTAAGCCCATTAATGAATGCATTGGATCCACTTCCCAACTTTGATTCCTTTTGTTGTTGATGTTATTCTATGCTCTTTGATGGTTATTGAAGAAGTGGAGCAACTGCTTGTCAATTTAGATGTTCTATCGAGTCTCCATCATTCATCCTTAGGAGGTACAAATTCTTTCATAGGAAAATTTTGTTTACCATGGACTTATACTGATATAAAAACCCTAACTCATCCCATAATTTCTTGGTTGTAACTTTTCCCGAGACATTCAGTAACACTAAATGTAAAAGACACAAATGGATTGTGTTCTTTTCCTTCCTATCCAACTTCTTCTAATTTTATGTCGACATACCCATAGGTGCAGTACCATGATCCATAACAACCCATTATTCTTTGTCTACCGGAAGATCCTCCATCTTGAGCTTCCATTGATGAATGCATAGGATCCACTTCCCAACTCTAATTCCTTTTATTGTTGATGTTGTTTTGTGATCTTGGTTGGTTATTGAAGAAGTGGATCAATGCCATTTGACAGAGATTCACCACAAGCAGTGGCAACATATCTCTCACAACCAATTACATTCCCCATTTGTGTATATATATATAATATATAGGCCATAAACTAGTCATATACACTCTTCATTCCACTGCACACAATTAGTGCAAGAATAGGGGTTATTCCAAACTTTCCTAATTTCTCTCATTGTCCTACCCATCATGAATTTGATTTAGCTAGGGCCCCAAGCATCATGCATCACTTACAAGAAAGGAGAATTGCATGTAGGAAAATGGTTAGCCTCATGGCTAGTTTCATTTCTGGAGTGAATCAATTATAGAGTGCAATGTGCAGGTAATGACCAAACCCATCAATTTTTAACTATTATTTCATCTTGAGAGGTTAGAAGAGCACTCAACTGCCTATATGTAATATTTAATACTGCATTGTTAGTAGATATGATTATATTTTTATTTATATAAGAACAATAAGAAAGTAGCTTGTAACTTCTATTTCTAAACATTGTATCTTTTATTACTGAGCAAAATTATTATTGATCCATGGAGAAATTTTAAGCTAGGATGAGCATAATATACCTTCAATTCCTGAAGATTCTATCTTGGAATTCAAATAAATCTAATGCTATTTCTATTTTTCAAGCCAACCATCGAAGAAATCATCTTAGTGGTTGATCCTGGCCCACTCCCAATTTAATTAGTTGAAGAGGAAGGGGATGAAGAAGGCAATACAAGGGGGATGAAGAAGGCAGTACAAAGGGGATGAAGCAGGTGGCCCACAAAGGGGAATGAAGAAGCTGGTAAAGGGTGATGAAGGAGGTGGTACATGAAGGGGATGAAGAAGGCACCGCCACAAACAAATTGATTTGTCGAAGCGAGTTAAATTTTGAGTAAATGAAAATGTGGTGCATTCATTGTACTCTTGAGAAAATTAGGCAAGAATTTCTTGTAAATCACATCTCGAATGATGTTAGTGCCCAGATCAATTAACTGAGAAGAATGTTAGAGTAATCAAAATAGGGTTGTACATGAACATTTATGAATCTTTAAATTTTATATTTTAAATGATAATTGAGAAGGTTGTCAGAATAATCAAAATAAGGTTGTACATGAACATTTATGGATCTTTAAATTTTATATTTTAAATGATTTTTTCATGTTTGACAAATACAAATTATATTTTGTAAACACCAAGGGCAATTAAGTACCATGAGAACATATTAACCAATAAAAAAATTCAACATATCAAACTGAAAAATTCAAAAAATACTTTTAGTTTTTCAAATAAATAATATTAATAAAAGTTTTTAAGAAAACATTAGGATATTGTGAATTAACCCAAAGGAAATAAATAATAAAAAGTCAAAAGGCTTTGACCGTGAAGCGAAACCCATAGTCCCGGCGAAGGCAGGGACTAATAACATAAGAGGGGGGTTAAAATATTAAATGGTTCTAATAAAAGTGATCCAAATTGTTGTGCCTAATGGATATTTGATCAATTTTATGAACATTCTAGTCTAAAATATCTTTTTCCTCAAATATGAAGAACCTTTTCTATAGTTCGGGCAGACGATCTTCAATTATTTTCCTTGTGAACTTAATAGTTTGCAACTTTAAGTTCGGCATCACTATCCATTTGTCGATTTTGGTGACATTGATTACCTTTATTTTTGGGATCTCCACCTGCATTTCCTCCAGATCTTCCTTGAATATTTGCTTGTGCTTAAAAATGTTAATTTCTCCTAATAACCCCGAACAATTGTTTTTTCCAATGTTCAAAGAAGCTTTTTCTAAAAGATAAAAAATTCCTTGACAATTATCATTGACCTCTCTGGTTTTTCTTTTGTTTTCTGCAAGGTCTGCCTCCCATACCTTGAGTATTACATCACCTTTAACCTGCTCTGAAACAGATAATTTTTGAGCTTCCCCAAAATCCTCTTTTATTGAAAGAGCCACTACTTTTTGGAAAGTTGCTATGGCTGCTTTCACTTCTCTTTCTTTCTGGAGAATATTCTACAAGGATTTATTTGTTTCTTGAAAATAATTCTGGACAGATTCCAGATTAAAAAACACTCCATGTTGTTCTTTTTCTATCTTCATATGTATTTCCAATACCTGGGCCTGGAAGATTTCAAGCTCTACCACTTGATTTAAAATGGAATTAATCTTATCATGTAATTGTTTATTTATTTCCTCTTTCTTTATGACCTGTGCTTGAGTGACCTATATTTTTTTATTTGCTTCCTCTAAGCTTGCTTTCATTTTTTGAATCTCTTGAATCTGGGTAACACTTTCGTGACAATCGGGTCTCCAAAATTTCTAGCGGCAATTTTTCGGCCGAACAAATGTTGTTTTCGGCCGAAATATTTTTCGACCGAAAATTTTCACGTCAAATTTAACGGTGCCCTCGAAATTCGTGTACAACATTTTTTAGATGAATTATTTTCCCGTGGTAAGCATATTTCGGCCGAAAGACTTTTTGGCCGAAACGTTTATTTTTAATGGATTCCGTTAAAAACTAGGTTTCAGCCGAAAGAATATTTCGGCCGAAAACTTGAAAATGGGACTGTTTGCAGGAAACTGCAAATTCTCTCCATCTTACTTCATCTTTAGAGGTAGCGGACTCCTACAAATACTTAGAATTTAGTTTGAGAAATGATACCAACATTTTTAAAATTGAATCTCCTTTCATTCGGTATAATTTGTTTTCATTTTCATTGTTTTTATCTAATTTTATTTAATTTTATAAAAAAATCACTAAATAATATTTTTAGGTGAGATTATGATTCGGTGAAATGAAAAATCCATATCTCTAAAAATACACAACCGAAAATTATGGAAAATTTATGTTCATAATTGTTAAATTGTTCTCTTCAAAAGGGTATTTTTAGATTTTACTTTTAAGTAAAGATTAAGATAGATACAAGATGTAGAAAAACACGTGTTTAAAATCTGCAACGTTTTCATCTTGGTCAACTTAAAAAAATTCTAGAAATTATAATATTCATCCGTTAGATTCAAAATCATAGTCATAATAAAATAGAGTCTCTGTAGATTGTTGCAGTATATTTCATTTCTTAAAAACATAAGTTTAATAATAGATACATTGTTGTGGAAAAAAATAACTTATTATCATTCCTTTCATGTTTAAGGAACATACTGTTAAACAATTGTCAAATTGACATATCAAATCTTGATAAATTTTTTTTTGAAAAATAGTCATTAGAAACATAACAAAATTATTCACAAGTTTTGTTTTTACTGTAAAGTGAAATTCTAAATAAAAAAAATACTTTTGTATGACGAAAGTTTTTTTTGTCATAAAACAAGAAAAAGTGTAACCCACCTTCATGATTTCACCCTTAATCTAGCTCATTCTAGACCCTTTTTTATCCCCCAACTGATATTTCTTTCAGTCTCCTTTAATTGATCCTGTAGCTGAGCTATCATCTATTCTTTCTGCTCCAACATAGTTGTCAAACTACCCACATAGTATAAATTCGTTGATGTTAAGGCTCGCATTGTGCCTGTTATCTCTGTAGCGAATTCTCCCTCTTTAAGTTTTTTTCCATCTATAATGATTTTGTGCTTTTTAATCATCATATCTCTTCTTGGATGCATTTTCTATTTTAGGATAGCCTTTCTCTTCTTACTGAAAAAATAATTGGAAGGAGGAATCTCATCTCTAGAAATATGCTCAAGATCACTTACGTATAGAGCTCCCTCTTAGGGGTTTCCATAATGATGCAGGAGCATCCACACCTCAACAAGCGAGCCAACGCGTGGAGCAAAGAAAAGACAGCTGGAGAGCGCCGGCATTCAAACTTTGAAATATTTTGATATTTGGTGCGCCAAACATTAATGCATTGGTGTAATGAAGCGCACTTGTACATTGTAACGGACCTTGATCAGATAAGCTCTCGTCCTTAGGTAGCTGAGGCATTTATTAGATTTAATGCAAGTAGATAAATTAATTAAGTCTAGATTAGACAGTTTTGCTTTCGAGAGGGAAAACAGAATATAGGCACCCTCCTTTGTATTATTGTATTCATATATTCGAAGCAACATTAGCATTCAGGAGCAAGGAGAGAGCAAAGTAGAGAACTGGTGAAGAATCCCCATGTACATATATTGAATTAATAGGAAAGCTTTGATTCAATTCCATGGCTGTGATTATTCTCCGTGTGTTGTTGATATTATGCTGTTGCATACTTGCTTCTTGTTATGCCTTCATTGTATATGCTGCATATGTAATTTCATGGCAGATTAGAAATCTGGGAGAGAGGCGAGAATAAGTTTCAAATTGTTTCTCTGTTCGAGCCAGGAGATTCCTGCATAGAGTGCAGTCGAATTCCTCCGCATGGAGTGCATTGAGGGGGCTCTACAGGTAAACTCTTATTCTCCTCTACCGGATTTTTGTTGGGTTATTCGAACCATGCAGGTGAAGTGCAAGTTAGATTGAAGTCTCAGAGGCGAGCCTGAGAAAAAGAAGACAGGACTACTATTGTCAGGAGGACATAGAGTCTGGCTGAATTCAACTCTTGAAAATGGTTAAAATTCGAGCGTAAGCAGCTTACGCAGAAGTCTTTGACGAATCAGAGTTGGTGAAGCTCAGGAGGGATAATTCCTTACAAATATTGTGGGAACAGACCCAGGAGAAGTTTCGAACAGGAGAAGCTATGGAGCGAAGGGATCCCTCAAGAAGGAGAGAATCGACGACTTGAAATCGCTGTGGAGAATAGCGAAATCCCGACGATCGTTGGATCGCGGGAAAGTTGCGCGGGGTTTAGTCCTTTAGCGCAGGAGGTAAGAACCAACGCCCATCGGGGTTCGATGATCGACGTTTGACGAGGCAAGTCGCCTGCACATCGAAATCGTGAGTCGCGATTTCCCGGGTTATTCGGGACCGTCGATCAGAGCGGGGACAGGTGGCGCGAGATCCCGGGGGAGTCGAGGCTCGGCACTTCGACATTTTCAAAGTCGAAAGGACCGTGGAGAAAGAGTGAATCCCCGAGTTGCGACGGGTCCCACAGGAGCAGCGTGGAGCGCTAACATGTGGCATCGCACCTCGGCATTCGGGGTTTTGAAAGGTGAGTGAATCACAACCTTTCATATGTCGATTTCCCGATAGGTAAATCCCCGACAGGACTGAGTCGTTGACTGTTGACCATCGGGGATCGGAGCTCGGAGATTTGAATTGCACGGGAAGTGCACACAGGGTTCGCGAAAGTGTGAACACCGATTTCCCGATTTGCGAAGGGGAGATCGCCAAGGAGTTAGCTGTGGGTAGAGAGAACTCCCCAGAGGAGTTGGAAGAGACGAATAAGGTCCTGGTGAGAGCGGCTAGCCAGCGAGGGGCAGCTTGCGTCAGAGTGGTATCAGAGCCTGAAATCTTGCCTGTATATTGCAGGCGAGAGAAGAGAAGGAGAAGGAGGAAGCACTCTGATACACATGACTTGCATCAGAGTGGTATCAGAGCTTAGAGTATCTTTTCTTTCTGAAGCAGAGACAGAGATTCACCATGCCGCCGAGAAGGGAGAGGCAGTCACCTGATCGTGAAGACAGGGATGCCCGAAGGAGAGGAAGACCGGCAGGGAATCCTGAAATGGAACGACAAATATGAGATCTCAGGGCGAGACTCGAAGAGATGGAGACCACCCAGAGGCCCGGAGTTGGCGCTGGAGAGTTCAGCGATTCTGAGGTTGAAGAGGAAGCTGGACACGATGCAGAAGAGGTCTCAGCAGAGGATGCCTCAACAGAGAGGTTGATCAGAGCCATCGCTAGAATGAGCTCGAAGACCAAGATGGACATTCCCGTCTATGAGGGAAGTCTAAATGTTGAAGAGTTGCTGGATTGGATCCGAGCACTCGACATCTACTTCGATTATGAAGATATCGAAGAGGACAAGAAGATAAGACATGCTATCACAAATTTGAAGGGGCATGCAGCCTTATGGTGGGATGAATTGCAGGCTGATAGGCGCTGCAAAGGAAAACAAAAGATCAAGAGCTGGGATCGGATGATCGCTAAGATGAAAGAGAAATTCATCCCGAGAGATTACCAGATCACTCTGTTCAGGCACATGCAGAACCTAAGACAGAAGTTGATGTCGGTGAAGGAGTACACCAAAGAGTTCTACAGGCTCAACATCAGAGCTGGTCATCGGGAGAGTGTTGACGAGAAGGTGGAAAGATACCTGAATGGTCTCAGGTATGGCATTCAGGACGAGTTGAGCATGGTCACCATCCGAACAATTGAGGATGTGTACCAGATGGCTCTAAAAGCTGAGGAGAAGCTGAGCCACAAACAGGGACAGCGGGGGCGAGGCAGGAGTCAGCCCAGAGGCAAGGCGGTTTCCCAGAAAGAAATTCAGAAACCCAAGGAGGATTGGAAGAGGCCTCAGGGAAAGGCTGAAGGAGGTGGAACCTCACAGCAGAGGCAGAAATACGCTGAACCGAGGAGGCAACAAGATGATCAACAAGGGGAATATGTTGATGCCAACGTATTTCCTCATACTCGAGGTAGAGGAAGAGGCCATGGAGGAGTTATCACATGTTTTACATGTGGTAAGGACGGACACAAAGCCATTGACTGTCCAGACAGGATAATGGACAGAGGAAAAGCTCACGTTGCAGAGGCACAGAGGCGTGACGTGGAGGATGACGACGCTGGAAGTGGGAAGTCACTGACAGTGCACAAAGTTCTTTTGACACCTGAGAAAGAGGTGGACAGCTCAGTGCAGCAGAGCAGACTGTTCAGAACGGCTTGTACAACCAAGGACAGAAAGTGCAAGGTGATCGTGGACAGTGGAAGCACCGATAATCTCGTTTCATCCGAGATGGTGGAGAAATTGGAGCTGGAAACAACTAAGCACCCGAGTCCATATAAAGTCTCGTGGTTACAGAAAGGACACCGGGTAAGTGTCACTAAACAGTGCTTGGTTAAATTTAAAATTGGGAATTATCATGATGAGATTCTGTGTGATGTCATTCCCATGGACGTATGTCACATATTGCTGGGTAGACCATGGCAATATGACCAGAATGTTGTTCATGATGGGAGGATGAATACGTACACCTTGGAGAAGGATGGGAGAACACATAGATTGCTTCCGATAAAAGATAAAGAAGTGAAGCTGGAAGTAACCAGCACAATACTTCTCATGAGTGGGAAAGAGCTTCTCA
>JZKD02S1673614.1:340494-358342 GCA_000966675.3 Picea glauca
GCACAATACTTCTCATGAGTGGGAAAGAGCTTCTCACAGAGCTGGAGAAGAATGAAGATCCACAATTCTTTGTTGTCAGGAAACCGAGAATTGTCCTGACAAGCACAAGAGTGGATGACTTGCCAGAGGAGATTCAGGAACTGCTGGGAGATTTCGTTGATATCATCGTGGACGAACTACCTCATTTGTTGCCACCGATGAGGAGTGTGAGCCACCATATCGACCTCATACCCGGAGCAAGTTTGCCGAATAAGGAAGCGTATAGATTGACACCTCAGGAGAACGAGGAGGTCAAGAAGCAGGTACAGGATCTGCTGGACAAAGGACTGGTAAGGGAGAGTCTCAGTCCGTGTGTTGTTCTGACAATACTAAGTCCGAAGAAGGATGGAGGCTGGAGAATGTGTACAGACTCCAAGGAGATTAACAAAATCACCATCAGGTACAGATTTCCACTGCCGAGAATGGATGACTTGATGGATTGCCTGAGTGGGGCAAATTATTTTTCGAAGATTGATCTCAAGAGCGGATATCATCAGATCCAGATGAGAGAGGGAGATGAATGGAAGACAACATTCAAAACAAACGAGGGTTTGTACGAATGGCTGGTCATGCCGTTTGGTTTGACAAATGTGCCGAGCACTTTTATGAGGCTGATGAATGAAGTCCTGAGGGAATTCATTGGCAAATTTGTGGTCGTATACCTGGACGAAATATTAATTTTCAGCAAGACCAAGGCTGAACACTTGAGGCACTTAGCCATTGTGATGAGGAGGCTACAACAGGAAAAGCTGCTGATAAATTTGAAGAAGTGTTCCTTCATGCAGACAGAACTCATTTATTTGGGTTTTGTAATCTCGGCGAATGAACTGAAGATGGATCCTGAGAAGGTAGAAGTGATCAGGAATTGGCCATCACTGAGGAATGTTTTTGAGGTAAGGAGCTTTCATGGTTTAGCTAGTTTCTACAGAAAGTTCATTCGAAATTTCAGTGGAATTAGCGCCGCAATGATGGATACCGTGAAGAAGTGGCACAAATTTTTTCACTGGAAAGCCGAGGCTGAAAGGAACTTCAATCTGTTGAAGCGGAAGATTACAGAGCGGCCAATTCTGGTGGTGCCAGATTTTCGGAAAACATTTCAGGTGAAGTGTGATGCGAGTGGGTATGCTGTTGGAGGGGTCCTGAGTCAAGATGACAGACCTGTGGCATATTACAGCGAGAAGATGGATGATGCAAAGCTAAAATACTCCACGTACGACAAAGAGTTCTATGCCATCATACATGCATTGAAGAAGTGGAGGCATTACTTGATACCCAAGGAATTCGTTTTGTACAGTGATAATCACGCATTGCAATTCGTGAGTCAACAGGAGAAGTTGAACCAGAAGCATGCGAAGTGGGTAGAGTACATGCAAAACTTCACATTTGTGATAAAGCACATTTCGGGAACTACGAACAAGGTGGCTGATGCCTTGAGCAGAAAATGCTTGTTGCTGCAGGAGTTTAGAGTCAAAACGCTGGGTTTTGAAAATCTGAAAGACATGTATACAGGTGATGTCGATTTCAGAGAAGCTTATGAGGCAGCCGAGAACCCAGTTCTCAGGGATCGGAGTCCGTGGCTGGAATATATGATCCAGGATGGATTTCTATTTAAAGGCAATCAACTGTGCATTCCAAATTGCTCCATGAGGGAGAATTTAGTGAAGGAAAAACACAGCGGTGGATTAGCAGGTCATTTTGGACATGACAAAACATTCTCCAAGCTAAGCGAATCGTATTTTTGGCTGGGGATGCGCGCTGATGTTAAGAGATTTGTTGACAGGTGTAGGATATGTCAACATGCAAAAGGCCAAAAGCAGAACACAGGGTTCTATCAACCATTGCCTATACCCGAGAGACCATGGGAGGCAATTAGTATGGATTTTGTGCTAGGTCTACCAAGAACACAACGAGGAGTTGATTCCATCTTTGTGGTGGTGGAAAGGTTTTCGAAGATGGCACATTTTATTCCGTGTCATAAGACCAGCGATGCGACACACATCGTGAATTTGTTTTTCAAAGAGATTGTGCGATTGCATGGATTGCCGAGAAGAATAGTCTCGGATCGGGATACAAAGTTCATAGGTCATTTCTGGAGGACGCTATGGAAGAAGCTAGGGACTGACCTGGCGTTCAGTTCTGCTTACCATACGCAGAAAGATGGGAAGATGGAAGTAGTCAATAGGAGCTTAGGGGATTTATTGAGAAGTCTGGTGACGGATCACCATAACAGTTGGGATCAGATTTTGCCGCAGGCAGAATTCGCGTACAACGATTCGGTGAATCGGAGTACAGGTAAGAGCCCGTTTCAAATTTTGTATGGGACACAGCTGAGGGGAGTTTCTGAGCTCAGGGAGTCAGGACAGGCTGAAACTAGCAGCGCTCGTGCTGAAGAGTTCGCTGAAGCGATGGAGGAACTCCACGCCCAGGTGAAACAACGATTGTAGAAGGCAAACCAGAAATATAAGCGCATAGCCAATCAGAGAAAAAGGCAACTTCAGTTTGAATTTGGGGACATGGTTCTGGTGCACTTAAGGAAATAAAGGTTCCCAAGGGGAACATATAACAAGCTCAATATGAAAAAGATCGGGCCATGCAAAGTCCTGAGGAAGTTTGGGCAAAATGCATATAAAATCGAGTTGCCAGAGGGCATCGGGATATCTTTGATTTTAAACATTTCGGATTTATACCCATACAGGGCCAAGGATGCAGAAACTGGAACTAATGAACCAGTAGTCCAGTGGCAGAAACAATTACCAGTTGCACAGAAACCTCAGCTAGAGTGCATATTGGATAAAAGACTAGGTAAGAAGACCAGGCGAAAGCAGTATTTTGAATACCTGGTGAAATGGAAGAATCACCCAGTGGAGGATGCCAGCTAGGAGACAGAGGCAGTCATACAGAAGCATGGTCACACCATGCAGGAGCTCATGGACAGGAGCCCATGAAATCTTTTGAGCCGAGGAGTATGATGCAGGAGCATCCACACCTCAACAAGCGAGCCAGCGCGTGGAGCAAAGAAAAGACAGCTGGAGAGCATCAACATTCAAAATTTGAAATATTTTGATATTTGGTGCGCCAAACATTAATGCATTGGTGTAATGAAGCGCACTTGTACATTGTAACAGACCTTGAGCAGATAAGCTCTCGTCCTTAGGTAGCTGAGGCATTTATTAGATTTAATGCAAGTAGATAAATTAATTAAGTCTAGATTAGACAGTTTTGCTTTCGAGAGGGAAAACAGAATATAGGCACCCTCCTTTGTATTATTGTATTCATATATTTGAAGAAACATTAGCATTCAGGAGCAAGGAGAGAGAAAAGTAGAGAACTGGTGAAGAATCCCCATGTACAGATATTGAATTAATAGGAAAGCTTTGATTCAATTCCATGGCTGTGATTATTCTCTGTGTGTTGTTGATATTATGTTGTTGCATACTTGCTTCTTGTTATGCCTTCATTGTATATGCTGCATATGTAATTTCATGGCAGATTAGAAATCTGGGAGAGAGGCGAGAATAAGTTTCAAATTGTTTCTCTGTTCGAGCCAGGAGATTCCTGCATAGAGTGCAGTCGAATTCCTCCGCATGGAGTGTGTTGAGGGGGATCTACAAGTAAACTCTTATTTTCCTCTACCGGATTTGTGTTGGGTTATTCGAACCGTGCAGGTGAAGTGCAGGTTAGATTGAAGTCTCAGAGGTGAGCCTGAGAAAAAGAAGACAGGACTACTATTGTCAGGAGGACATAGAGTCTGGCTAAATTCAACTCTTGAAGATGGTTGAAAGTCGAGCGTAAGCAGCTTACGCAAAAGTCTTTGAAGAATCAGAGTTGGTGAAGCTCAGGAGGGATAATTCCTTACAAATATTGTGGGAACAGACCCAGGAGAAGTTCCGAACGAGAGAATCTTTGGAGCGAAGGGATCCCTCAAGAAGGAGAGAATCGATGACTTGAAATCGCTGTGGAGAATAGCGAAATCCCGACGATCGTTGGATCATGGGCAAGTTGCGTGGGGTTTATTCCTTTGGCGCAGGAGGTAAGAACCAACCCCCATCGGGGTTCGGCGATCGACGTTTGACGAGGCAAGTCGCCTACACGTCGAAATCGCGAGTTGCGATTTCCCGGGTTATTCAGGACCGTCGATCAGAGCGGGGAAAGGTGGCGCGATATCTCGGGGGAGTCGGGGCTCGGCACTTCGGCATTTTCAAAGTTGAAAGGACTGTGGAGAAAGAGCGAACCCCCGAGTTGCGACGAGTCCCACAGGAGCAGTGTGGAGCGCTAACATGTGGCATCGCACCTCGGCATTCGGGGTTTTGAAAGGTGAGTGAATCACAACCTTTCATATGCCGATTTCCCGATAGGGAAATCCCCGACAGGACTGAGTCGTTGAACGTTGACCATCGGGGATCGGAGCTTGGAGATTTGAATTGCACGGGAAGTGCACACAGGGTTCGCGAAAGCGCGAACACCTATTTCTCGATTTGCAAAGGGGAGATCGTCGAGGAGTTAGCTGTGGGTAGCGAGAACTCCCCATAGGAGTTGGAAGAGCTTTGTCTCTTCGGGCTGTGAGATGAATAAGGTCCTGGTGAGAGCCACTGGCCAGCGAGTGGCAGCTTGCGTCACGTAAGTAGACTGCAATGGAGTCAAAGAGGTAATGGGACTTCCAAGTTCCATCGATGTTGTTTCTCCTACTTTTTTGGGAATTTTCTCAGAGATTTCTAAGGGTATTTCCAATTCTTTTCCTTTCCTTCCCTCTGATTTTCCTGTGTGAGGAACTTCTATTTCTTGTAGAGGCAATTCAATTTCCTTCATTTTCCCACTTGTATTTGCTTTTTCCTGTACATCTATTTCAAAACCTGGAGGAGGCCCTTCCTGCTCTGGAGGAGGGGTCATGGACTCACCCTGCAAGATCTTTGGCAAACAACGTCACCTATGACTTTGGAAAGACATGAAACCAGTCTGTAAATCGGGTGATACGACCCGTACCCTGTTCAATACCTCTTCATAAGTTTTAACCTCCTTGAATATATCATCATAAAAAGATTGTTCATGTTCATAAGCTTTCAAATTACAGTGCATCAAATGTCTTCTTACTAATTGATAAGGGTCATGCTTTTTGTGTTCAATATCTACCAATTTTATCTCCTCTAATGCCTTGGCTTCCACTTTAGAATGGCCAAGGTTTAGTAATGAAAATTTCATGACATACACAGGGAAGATTGGCCAGGATTTCTTTTGAGATACCTTTAGCTCTATCCCAATACCACCTTTCACTATTTGATATGCTACCTCCCTCAATACTAGTATGTCCAGGAGGAATTTTAGAAGTGTGTGAGGGGGAATTGAGCACCCATAAACCCTAATGTAAGAGAATTTTTCTTCAACAAACTAGTCAGCTATTGCTTTGAGATTTTCTAAGACTGCTTCAGAAATGTGAGGGGGTTCACAGCCATAAAATATTTTATGCATTGGAATTATTACGAAATGACAAATTTCGTAAAATGCATTCTTAGAATTTTCTTCCCAGAGTGCAGAATGATATTCATGAATGGGCTCGGGGCAAGTTATGTTCCAACTCCAATTTATTAGGGGAAATGGAGTCACAAAGAAAATCGCATCCATGAGGTATGCCGACATATAAAAAGCCACTGGTTGACCTTTAGATCTTGCAACTCTGTAGTTCAAGATTTCTTGTGCTAGGTTATCCGACAAAATCGTACTCGAATTAAAAGTGTATCCTTCTGAATCTTCTTCTTAAAAGGGCACCCAATCTGCAGGAAAATTGCAGGGATTCTTTTTCCCGAAAAGACTACACAACATAATGACTACATAGACCATGTATTCATTAAAAGATGTTGTAGCATAAACCCCATGGGTATCGGCCCTAAACTTTGATGGACATCTCCACCATTCTCTAATTAAATACAGATAAGTTCAATCGTCCTCAGTACACTCCTTCCTTTGAAATTCAGCTAAAAACTAAGCATTATAAATATACTTAGGATTTGGCGAGATTTTATACATTACTTGTATATGCTCTGGCCTGAATGAGCCGACAATGACCCCTTGATCATTCAAAATTATTCTTGTTGGGATATCAACCTTTTCCAAGGCCCAACTATTCATGTCGTTGTACGCCATAAGCCGAGGGTGCATCGCGATCTTATGAAGCTCTGATTCTGCTATATCCCAAAAGTGATTCTCGGAATCAGTGGGAGAATTCTTGATTTTGTATTCCAGGAATTCATAGATTTGTGTCCAGGATTTAATTGAGTCGATAACATGTGGCATAGTGTCATATATGATATCTCCTTCCTCTGTATCTTCACTCTTCTTCGGTGCTTTCTTTGATGCCATGAATTTAAGTTAAATGGAAAACCTGTCATAGAGAAGGGGTGCATGAGCTCGACTGAAATCGTCTTACGCTTGATAGTATGAAACATAATAAGTTGTGAAACTCAGACCTTCAAACTCTCTTTTAATTCATTTAACGATGAAGGGACTGACACAACTGTCAAGAATTCAATACATTTAATGCAGTAGATATTTACTAAGATACACATTAGTGTCACATATCACCAGTTATCTTTTATTAAAGTGGCCGCATTTTGGCACTTTTGAATTCAAAATTCGAAACATTTCATTCAATCAGAAACTGAAACGTGAACAAAACCTAAAAAGATTGATTGTCATTAATCATGCTTTCAAAACACAGTTAATTTAGACTAATCACATATTAAGAGTCAAGATTTCGTTTTTTGGGATTTCGGGGATCGAGTTGACAAGAGGTATGTTATCACTGAATCCCGATTTCGGAAATCACGAAATCACGACAAGATTAAATTAGGACTTAAATTTTTTTTAGCAAAATAATTGATCGGTATTAAGCGTTTCAGGATTTCGGGGATCGTGTTGACAAGAAGTGTGTCATCGATGAATCCCGATTTCCGAAATTGTGAAATCATTAACTTAAGCCATGAATTTTCATTTTAGTGAATTAATTAATCAAGATTAAGGATTGACCTCCAAAACAGAATTAATTTAGACTAACACAGATTTTGAGTCGGGATTTCGCATTCCGGGATTTCGAGGATTGTGTTGAGAAGAGGTATGTTATCTCTGCATCCCGATTTCCGAAATAGTGATACAACTAATTTAGTTTTAATAATTATTTACTTCAACTTTTCGGGAAATTGGGGATCGATATTTCACGATTCGATATGTATTAAAACCTATGTTCTTAATAAACCCCGAGTCCCGAAAACCCCTTTTTTATTAGTCTGATTTTTTGATTTTTATTATTATTAGAATAAAATATGTCATGATTTTGGTACCGACCCTTTGGAAATGAAAGTGAGGGTTATGCTTCTTGAAAATCCGAAACCCGAAAAAGGAAGGCTTTAGTCTTTAGATTAATATATATATATATATATATATGTTTCAACACCATGGTATTAATTTTTTGAGCACGAGGACAAAGAAGGACAAAAGAGTTATAGATTTCATTTAGGGAAATGTTGTAGAGTACTATATAAAAAAAAATATCTACAATAGTAGAAAAGGAATACGATTCTAAGCTCGGTAGATATATCTATTGAGGTTCAACGTGTGAGGGTGATTTCACAGACTGCTTAGATTGCAAGAAAATTTATTCACAATGTCAACAAATTGGATGTCTTGAGGACAACATGACTTTATGTTATAGAAAATAAGAAGCATGATTCCTTTATTCCGTGGGAGGAGTACTAGTCTTGAAAACAACACTTTTCGAGACAAGGGGACCAAATAACAACACTTTTCCACAAGAAACGTGTAAACACAGGCCCACCTCATAAGAAAAAACAATATCTAAAAGTAGACACCTCATAAGATTAGGCATGAAGGAATCAATATTTGGTCCTCTCTTGACTCGTGTTTTATTCTTGTGCTCCAAAAGCAAATTAGATGAATACATACTTGAATCCACTACCCTAAGTCAATATCATTAGCATGAAAAAAATTCAATATAACGAAGTTGAAATATCCATTTTTGTTTAAAAAGAAGATTTGGATTTACTTACTGAGAGTGGTTTTCATCCTATATCAATAAAAAAATATATAATTGTAGTGAGAGAAACTTTTGACTTTTTTGATAGTATAAATTTGTAAGACCCTCCCTCCCTCAGAAAACAATGAAGGCAGAGTCCCAGGACAGGTCAGAACAAACGAGACACATGGACTGACCATGGAATGAAGGGGAGTTCAAATAGAATACCTAGAAAATAAGGACACACACATGGGTGATGTGTAATGAATACGGTTATTTAAAAGGGTAGAGTATGATGGGGTGTGAAATTGAAATGAACTAGGTTGGTTGAATTATATAATTCCATTGCAATGCTCCATCGGATCTGAACTAAAACTTCAATGGCTATTTCTTTCTACACTCTCCTGCCCTTTATCTTTTTCACTTTCCAAATCAAATTGTCGATGGAGTTTGCTTTTTTCTTTCCAAATCATCGTCGGGATGCCAACACAACACACCATCCAGATTTTTCTTTTTGCTTTACTACACACCATCCTCCTCTCCTCTCAAGCATTTTTCTTTCCAAATCCAATTGAATGGGAACATTGAGCTACAAACATCTTAAATGGGATATTTTTATAGAGTGTTGTTTAACAAACATCCTCGCCTACTATAATGTATTACACACTATAAAGTATAATGTATCACTAATATTAGTATCACAAAAATCAACTTTTAACTTTATCAAAATTATTTCTTATAATAAAATATGTTATAAGTTTTTCTCTATGAGTCCAGTGCTACCACGTCAAAAGTCATTCATGCAAAATCAGACCAATCGTCATTGACATGAGCAACGGTGGGTGACTATGGGAAAGTGGACCTGTTTTGGCATGGGCGACTCCAACAACATTGTTTTGTAGTCATTTTTCTTTTGAATGGGAGACTTCGGAAACAATGTTGGTGGACATTGAAGTAATCCCTTAGTAGTACATTTCAGATCACAATTTTCATAACATACACGTCGTCAAGATGCACACAATATTTTTGTCTACTTTTATCCACCTAGAGATAGAGGAAGAACATTCTACTTTTGCTGAAATCGGTGCAGGATTTGTGCATCAATGCAATTATTTCAAGCATAGATACATCATCTCTAGCATTATCATGGTTCTTCTGGTTGTTAAACCAACGCCCAAATGTAGAGGCAATTTTTTTTTTTCGAAACTCTCCCAGATATTGAAGTCTAAATTTTGTAATAACCTTTGTGATATGAATACTCTTTAGTCCAGTCACGTTGATTTGAAAGGATCAACTCCCGTCATAGGCAATACGTGCGTGCTTAAAAGCGATTTTGATGGCAAGGAATGTTTTTTCAGCTCAAAAGATACATAGGGTTTCTACAGGGTGAAATCATGAAGATGGGTGTTTATTTTGCTTGTTTTATGAGAAAAAAAAACTATATTTTCACAAGTTATTCAACTTCCGGCATACAAAAGTATTTTTTATTTATTTAGAATTTCACTTTACAGTAAAGTAAAAAACTTGTGAACAATTTTGTTAGCTTTCCAATGACTATTTTTCAATTTTTTTTTTTTTTTTAAAGATTTGATATGTCAATTTGGCAATTGTTTAACAATATGTTCCTTAAACATGAAAGGACTGATAATGAGTTATTTTTTCCTCCAACAATGTATCTATTATTAAACTTATGTTTTTAACAAACGAAATATACTGCAACAATCTACAGAGACTTTGTTTTATTATGACTATAATTTTGATTCTAACGGATGAATATTATAATTTCTAGAATTTTTTTAAGTTGACCAAGCTGAAAACGTTGTAGATTTTAAAACATGTTTTTCTCCACATTGTATCTATCTTGTTTTTTACTTAAAAGTAAAATCTAAAAATACCCTTTTGAAAAGAACAATTTAAGGATTATGAATATAATTTTTTCTAAATTTTTCACTATGTATTTTTAGAGATACAAATATTTCATTTCATTGAATCATAATGTCTGTTGAAAATATTATGCAGTGATTTTTTTTATAAATTAAATAAAATTAGATAAAAATAATGAAAACAAAAACAAATTATAGGAATTGAAAGTAGATTCAATTTTGCAAATGCTGGTGTCATTTTCGAAACCAAATTCTGAGTATTTGCAGGAGTTCACAACCTCCAAAGTTCAAGTAAGCTCGGGGGAATTCTCTGGTTTATGGATATAGTCCCAATCTCTCATTTTCGGTCGAAACACTATTCTTTTGGCTGAAAAACTAAATTCTAATGGAAACCATCAAAACTAAACGGTTTCCAAGGTTTTCGGCTGAAAAACCCCTGTTTTGACCGAAATATAGTTGAGCGAATTCTGTTGATCAGAAAAAATGAAAAGACACGTCGTATCATTTCATTTCGCGCCAAATTGTATAAATACTCTTTCGGACGAACACATTTAACACAATTCATCACTTGTTTGATGGTTTTCTAGATCACCTAAACAAAGTTTCGAATCATCTTTTTCATTTTTGTTGAATAAGGTAATTGATGTTTCTTCAAGTTTTTATTGGAATAACAATTTATATGTTGAAAGATAAATGTTGAGCATTGTTTCAAGGTGAAGTCTTTGTTGAACATATCTTTTACAGATAACTATAAAAGTCATGGGAAACAAAAGTTTGTGCAAGAGAAAATTTGATCGCACTCGAGATGATACTCACCATAACGAGCAAAGGAAAGAGCATTGTTGGAGAAAGAAACGAAAATGTGCAAATATTGAAGAAAGAAACGATGATAATGTAAATAGAGATTTTCAAGAAGAAGAAGTCCAACCATGTATGCATGCACATATTGTCTATATTAAAAGTATAGAATTCAAATTTAAAATATTATTTAATATCATTGATTGTAATTACAATTTGATGTTTTTCAAAAAACATAAATAGATTTGTCTCATAATGTCGAAGAAGACGTTGAAACCGAAATTGAAGTAGAAGATGTTGAAACTGAAATTGAAGCAGAAGACAAATCACCTATAGGTATGTACATAAATTTAGATAATACAAGATGAACACTTGTATATATAGTTTAGTGAATTTATGTTCGGGTTTTGTATTTTAATATAAAATTGAATTGAAATATGTAGGAGAATCTACCAACATTGATGATGAAATATTAGAAAATGTTGATATTGACGAATTTGGGAAGAAAAAAGCTAAGCATTATATAAGATATCAAACTAAGAATATGTATAATACTTTTCTCAAAGATGAATCAGTAACAATACAAGCTCAACTTTTACTTTGTCTAATAAAGTCAAGAAAGTTAAAATAAACTACATCATTATTGGGTATTCAAAAGTCGACAAAAGACACAAAGGTGAAATAGAATGTTTTTAACAATATAACTAGTGTATTAAAAGATTTTGGAAAATCTCGAAAAAAATATGTCAATGTTGCACGTAGAGCGATACAAACAACAATTGTTTCATATAGTAATATAAAAGATCGTTTGACATGGCACATGGCAAAAACAATGGGAACATCAAGAAAAACATTGTACAAACATACAAAATTTTGATTTCAAATAAATGCAAATGATGAACTGGCATGTTGGATAGTTATTTCTAAACAACCCTACAAAGATAGATTTGCAGAAAATGTTAAAGAATTGGCCCGTAATGGTTGGTTGGAAGAATCTTCTATTTCACCACATACAAGGGATGTGTTGCGACAAAGAATAGCACATAAACAATATGAAGAAAATCCAAAACATATATTTCCAATGACACAAATAGAAGTGTTCAATAAGTTCAAAGAAGAGCACAAAGAAGTTAAAATTTCCATCAATACATTTGTGTAACAAAAACCATGGTTTGTTAGACCCATCATTGTTTGTGACACTTGTTGTTGTCGTTATCATGTGGAATTTGAGTTGTATTACGACACTTTTTTTTATTTTGGTAAAACTTTATGGCCAAGTTCACTTCCTCCTTCCACATTCCGTGCTTTTATATCTGAAATTCTATGTGAAAGAGAAGGTGATGAATTATTTTACAAAAAAAAATGTGTTGGTGGAAAGAAATGTGATCGTTGTGGAAATCTAAGTTTGTTTCACTCAAAGTATCCTATTGATATGAATGATCAATCATTTTCTAATATAACAGTCAATTGGAAGATATATGAATATATCAACAACACGGCTCCACATTCTTCAAATATTATTTCCAAAAGGATTGATTTGAGAGTAGATAAAATCTGTGATAGATTTTTTGAAGAAGTTTGAGGAAGAAATTTATAAATACACCAGGCATTCACATAGAGCTCGATGGCAAGACCTACAATTCAAACAATCTCGTGAAGTGTTTCCACTAGGGACAATTTTGTCTGTAGTTGATTTTGCAGAGAATTACACATTCGCTTCACAAAAATAAATACGGAGTGAATATTATCATTTTGATCAAGTCACGATATTTGTCCATGTTCTATATAGACATGCTCAACGAAGTCTTGATAACATAGAAATCACCAATGACAATCAACATGTTATTAAAGAATATCACTTTTATATAAGTGATGATCGAGCACATGACACACATTATGTACACCATTGTTTTGATACATTTTATGATTCATTGAAAGAACGTGAAATCAGATTCGATCGACATTGGATATGGTCAGATGGGTGTGCGGGTTAGTTCAAATCTTCATGATCATTCTATTGGTTATGTCAACTTCATAAAAATTCAAACATTACACATTGTTGGAATTTTTTTTAGACTGGTCATGGAAAAGGAGAGCACGATGGTGGAGGGGCATGTGTAAAACGAGCACTTTGAAGGTATTAGATGAACCCTCATGCCGATCGATTTGAATCGGCTGAAAAAGTTGTTGAATGGTGAAAAATGGCACTAAGCCATGAATATAATCCATCAAGGGATGTGTGTAGGTGTGTCTGTATATACATGTTACACGTGTACACACGATATTTTTATTTGAACGTGTTCAAATTTATATTCAATCTTCAATCATTTTCTTGAGAGATTTCAAGTAAACAAGTTCTTGTCTTGTGCATGTTTTTTTGTATGTTGGAATCCAAGATGTAAATAGATCAATCCCATATGACGTCAGTAAAATACACGGGACACGAAAAATACATTCAGTTAAAACAAAATGTTATCAAAATGTGCTTGCATTTGACAGAGGAAATGAGTCTTGTTTTTGTTCAGTTTGCATAAAGGACACAGAATCCATAGATATTTGTGAAAATGAAAATGCAGAATATGTTAAAGCTTGGGGACATATCGAACTTAATATAAAAGGGAAAATTCCACTTCCAAGCTCAGAGGAGATGGAATCAAATGAAACTATAGTGTTAGTTGATGGCGATAAATTTTATGATCTTGTTAGAGAAGGTATTTTTTATGTTTAATTTTTTTCAAATAACTTGTAGATATACTCGTGTGATAATCTAACACGAACTATTTGTTGTCCAATATATCTAATTATTTGCAGGAGATGTCTTTTCCATGGTTTCACCTGTAGACAACACTGAAAATGTAAAATATTATTTGATGCGATGCACAAAACAAAAGATGAGGCTATTAGAAGATTTTGATGATAACAATTTTATATATGAAAGATGATCCATTGTATTGAAAAGATATTTTTTTCAAGAAACCCATCAAACCGATACTCATGTTTAATTTCAAGAATACCAGTCAGATGTCACAAGTTGTCAATATAGTTATTTGGTATGTGCAGCCCACATAAAGTTAATAGAAGTTCAATAAAATAAAAAAAGAAGTTAGAAAATTAAAAATGTCCAAAGTCGACCATGAACGAATAATTGAAGATGGAATATCATTATGATTTTTTTAAACAAGTGACGCATGTACATTTCATAATTTTTTATTTTGCATTGAAAATACATGTATTTATGAATATCTAGGATTCTAGAATCATTTCCAGTTTAATTTACTTTCATGGTCCATTCAATTAAGAAAAGTTGTATCTCCCATGAATTATAAAGTTTACCAAACCTTATTTACAATTTAAGGGAAGAACCTATAGATACAATCTAGGGAACCTAAATTGACCTACACTTTGGTTGATTATACTTTAATCATACAAATTATCCAAATCAATATACACAAATCCTTTAATGCATGTAACCAATTTACTACATATAGGATAAATGTGTTCATTATTTGCAATTTGATTATTCAATGTTTTTTCATATGAAGAGGATAACTTCATATCAAAAATAGGACCCATTTCCATGTCATTATAAGGGATTATTGATGGCTTAGAAAAACTTTAAATTCTGATAAATTTTAATATTAATATAAAATTTAATGAAGATTGCTTACTTATATTAAATTTGATGACTTGTTTTGACTAACTATTTTCATTGTTGGACTTATATTAATTTTGATGACTTGTTTTGACTATTTTCAACCATATTTACAAATCAAACAAAATTTAAATTATAAGTGAGAAACTATAATTTTTATTTCACATTTTCTTGAATATTTCAAAGTGAAATTTCATAAGAAACTATAAAATTTGACAAACTATAAACTTTAATTTTTATTTCACATTTTCTTGAATATTTCATTGTGAAATTTCATAAGAAAATAAGAAAATTGATGATTTTTTTTTAAATCAAGAAAATAGCATATTAAAATTATTTCATCCAATATTTTATATAAATAAACATAGTGCAAGTAAAATATTACATGAGTGATCTCAATATCTCTTCTATCTCTTCTTGTGCTTTTCTTAGCTAATGTTATCATCTTTGTAGTTTTCTCATAGTTGTTCGTATGAGAAAGAAGGTGAATTCAAAGACCATTAAAACCTTTCATTGAGATGTTGATGTAAATTGAGTTTTTGATGTAAATGTGAGACCATGTCTCTTTGAAAATATCGAAATGATAAAGACCATGTAAATGTTCTAGTTTCAAATTCAAGTGTGTGTAGAGCCCCTTGTGTCTGTCTCTCTTACTTTGTAATATTTATAGTGGCTCTCTTCATTCTTCCATTTGTTCAAGTGATTCTTTATTTCTATATCTTCTAGCATGTTACACTAATTTTCTTAGTTCTTTCTTTTTTTTGCACATGAAAAAAATAGTTTCACTTTTATTCTATTAGAATCAATTGAATTTTTTTGTTACATATGGATCTAGAAAGTGGTGATAAAAAAATATTTGTAGTCTTTCCTTCCTTCCAAATTTTTACATTGTAGTAATGTTATAAAAATTCATCTAGTGTCTTATAAAAAAAATTCAAAAAATGAACATCTGTAAAGATCCAGGCTATAAAATGTAAAATGTTTATGTACATACAACAATTCCATCAACAATTTCTTCATAAAAGAGCCAGCCAAAATTTCCTTTGAGTACCTTTTTGGAGAGGTTATCTGCTACTTTTTTGAACCGTCTATGTACATGCATACATTTGATAGATTCAAATCTATTATTTAAGATTCTGATCTTGTCTTTCCAGTTGTTCAGATATATCAAGTTCAGGTTGGATTTGGAATTTGTCTAGTCGATAGTGACAACCTTGGAATCTCCTGCAACCATCAATTTTTTTATGGAAAAGTAGGAAGGGAGTAATAATAGTCCCCATAGACCTAAGAGTTCAGCTTTATGTTGAATTTTATCAGTCCACAATAAAATATGTTGAATTTTATCAGTCCCCATAGGCCCAAGAACAGTCCACAATGAAATATGTTGAATTTTATCAAGTGTTTTTGAACAATCCACAGTGAACATAAAATGAAGCACTTAAATTAATACATAATAGGAAATTATTTAAGAGTTTGATGCTTAATTTAATGCATATATACAAAACATTAGTTCAAAACTAACAACTTTGCCACTTTTTTTCCATCAACTTAGTTCAAACACCTTTGAACATTGGTCAAACCACCACAATCTATCAAGCTAAGTCTTGAACCAAACCAAAACAAAGTAATTCTTACATTAGTAATGGTGTTTAATAGATTAACAACAAAACAATTTTATTTCAACATTGACATAGTAAAGATAGAGACTCTCATCATTTTAATTTCATAGAGATATTTATTGGTGAAATGGAAATGCCACAAGCCTACCATTTATGGAACATAAATAGTGGTGCAATGAAGAAATGGAGAAAACACAAAATTAATGTCCTATAAAGACATAAGTTAGAATATGAAAACTATATTTAAGTTGTAGCTAGCTTAAAGAAGAAAATCAAAATTATTAAAATAAGAACAAAGTCTTATAAGCTTCATAGTGAAACTCTCATTGAACAAATCCTATAAAATAGTATAAAACAATATCGTAAAACATAAATTAACATTTTGAGAAATTAAATATGAGACAATAAATTGATATTTTGAATTTCAAAAATATCAAATATATATATATATATATATATATATATATATATATATATATATATATATATATATATATATATATATATATATCAAAGTATGAATAGTTACACCGCCAAATACATAGATTCCACATCCATTTTAGGATGATAACAAAAACTAAGACATTTAACTCCAAAATTTTGGACTCTAAGCCATCGCTTTAAGATAGATCACTTCATACCTGCAATTCACACTTGCCAAAAAAAAGAATTCAAAATTTAAAAATTTACAATTCAAACAAGAAAAATAAAACAGAATTAAAAAATTGTGATTAAAACAAAATTGACATACATACCAAAAGAGTTAAGTCTCATCGTCCAACATACTCTTTCCCACCAAATATAATGTAAACATATTTTCTACCAAATATAATTTAGACATTTGTAGCAATAAAAAACAATAATAATAAAAACAAATAACACATATTAGCATATATACTTTAACTAAATAAACAATAAACAATAAGAAATAATAACATACCCAACCACAATTAAACATATTTAAGATAGTTACTCTCCACATTAAGCATACATGATTTAAACAATTTGTAAAATCTTATCTAAAATCTTAAAAAAATTTAAAGAGAAAAATTGTGTTCTTGGTAAAAAAATATTATGTTCCGAGTTAGATAATAATCTGTAAATAAATATAAAATTGTGTATGAAGAAAGTTCACAAATCTCCATATTAAGTCATTCTTCCAATGAAATACTTATCTCCTTGTCGATAAAGTCCCAAATCCTTCAGGTGAAATTCTCATCCCAGGTGATGTTATTTGATATTATTTACTCAGCAGTAAAATACTAATCTCATCAGCAATAAAATACTTCTCTCCTCTTCTACAGTGGTCATATAATCAAATTCCATAATGCCCTTTCAAATTAAATGACTCATAATCAAATCTCCATATTAAGTCATTCTTCCAAAAAACTACTTATATCTATGAAAGTTCACAAATCTTCATTTTAAAAACCAATCTTCCAGAAAATACTTATCTCCTCTTTCTGCGGTGGAATAAATGTTCTCATATAATCTTTCATGTACATGAAGAAAACACAAATCTACACATGTATATTACGTCATTCTTCAAAAACCATTTAAATCTTTCATCTTTGAGATGTATTCATATTACATATAATCAAATGCTCTTTGAAATTATATGTGAGCTAGCTTACATATACATATGCAGAGCTTATTTGTAAATCTACTTGAATGTTGGTTTTTGTGGTTAGTAACCAATTTAGGTAAGAGTTCGAAAATACACTGGCAAGAAGGAATTCACTTCGTTGTATGTAAAAAATACAAATGTCCATACTACGCCATTATTGGACAAGAAAGCAATGAATGAAATCGAAGAAAATTTAGAAACTTTCTCTTT
>JZKD02S1673614.1:373085-394338 GCA_000966675.3 Picea glauca
AGGTACCGGTGTAGTCTCTACGGTCGGCGAGCAGGAGCAGGACGGAGTGCGCGGACAACGCTTGGAGCAGGAAAAAGGCAAAGGTACGCTCGTTTATTTTATAGAGTATGATGCATTAAAAATTTATGATGGAATCTGTATGTGGATGGTAATGGATGAATTCTATTTTAAATCGTTGCCCTTCTGTTTGCCTAAAATTTTTGGGGTCAGCCTTTAAGCTAGAGTTTTTCTGAACATTGGCTGAACCTCGGTGTTTCTGCGAAACTCATCGCGGCTGTACAGCCCTGAACTGGCATTTTCGCACCTAAATATGAATGACAGTTTTACCGTCCTTGAAAATCTCTGCTGCAGTTAGGGTGCCATGATAGATAAACATCTAGGGAAGAAATGACACATTTTTTTTTTCTGTTGTAGCCACGGGTGAATGCGTCCGGGTAATAAAATCTGTAGGTCGTATTTAGTTAATGGGGGTTAATTTAGATGAATCTGTTAGCATCCCTGGGTAAATTATTCCATGTCTGCGTGCACCAGGGAGAGGTGTGAATGCAACCGATTTATCCTGTGAGTTTAGGCAGGGAATTTCTGGGAAGTCGTGTTCCTTTTTTTTTCCTTGGGCTGTGTTTTTTGTTTAAAAAATCAGTAAAACCTTAGAAGGAGAACCCTGGGCAGCGATGGCGGTCCTAGCAGTGGCGTGGAGGCTATGACCTACGCATTTAAGTCCAGACCCATGAGATTGAACATGGTTTTCGTTTTACAACTGTTGGGGTGTTTGTTGCTAGTTTTAGATGCACCTGTGTTTCTCTTAACACCCCCCTCCCCGATCCACGAACTCCCCTGCAGCCACGCACTTCCATTCTGCTGTGATTCTTGATATCACTAACTTTCTCCTTCGCGTACACAGGCGCAATTCCATACACGCAGATCGTATCCACCTGCAACAGACAGTTGGTTTTCCCGGCTTATTTCCCCACCTCCCTATCCGCAGGCACACCCAAAGAAGCACGACCATCGTGCTTTTAAATTTTGGGGTGCAGTCAGGTCCATGTCACCCATCCCACTCCTATTGCTGACTGCGCACCTTAGGCTTGAACCACCTCACTGTCACCTCGTCAGAAGACTGAAGTTTGCAAACCAACAACGATGAATGTGGAGGACATCGTGATATAGCTTAAACGCCCAGAGCTAGCTACTGTAGTGTAAGGTAATTTAATTGCATAGAAGTGTTACTGTAATGAGTGGAATGTCATTAATTCACTGGAATGTCAATACACTGCGCGGTAGCAGATTGTCAATCTATTGGGGAGGCGTGTTGCTACTGCAACGAATTTGCAATTTTATTTATTATTTCAATACCACCTGTTAGTGGCCAAATTCGGGTTCCTTTTATGTACATGCAAGGTTATCCTGATGTAAACGCTAGGTTGTAGCTACTACATGGTAATATCCTCGTAACTTTTAGTGTCATCGAGAATTTATAGATATGATGTCAATTTATATAGGGTCATTTAAATGTTGTTATGTTAAGATATCGTCAATTTTTCAATATTGTTATTTTATATATGGTCCTTTTTAAATATTGCCATTCGAAAATTGTCATTTTAAATGTTGTTATTGTTGTATATCGTCATTTCAACTGTGAGGTTGTATTGTTACTTTTGAATATGATGATAATTATAAATATGATGGTATTCTATATATTGTCATTGTAAACGTTGTTATTTATAGATATCGACATTTTTAATGTTGTTATTTTTATATATGGTCCTTTTTAAATATTGTCGTTTCTGGATAATGTCATTTTAAATATTGTTATTGCTATGTATTGTCATTTTAATTATGCAGTTAGATTGTTATTTTTAAACATGATGTTAATTATAAATATGATGTTATTTTATATATTGACATTAGGGTGAGGGTGTTGTCAATGGGGGCAAGGGTTACTAACATTTTACCGTTAAGGAATAATGTAATTGATACGGTACTCAGTATGTATGGTAACTATAATCTATAAGGTTCAGGTGACATGTGAAGATAAAGCTAGGGTTACATAATGATTCTGAATTATGTAGGAGTATGGTTTTGCACCATATTATAGAGTGAAGTGTTGCGTAGATAACATACAGAAGGGAATGTCGTTGATATTATTGCATTATTATTATTTATGATCATCGATGACATCGAATGGTGAGATCCTAATGGTTATTGATATGGTTTATCATGTAAGGTCATTGTAATCTTATGGCTGCAACACATAAGAGGTATTGAAATTGTAAATCGTGGCCCGGATATGTGATGTAAATATAAGGAGTTCAATATTTCATGGCAGGGTTATTGTAATCTTTATTGTTAGTAATAAACATATATGGTGTAATAACCCTAATTGAAGCACAATAGATTATTTTGAGTCAGTACATGAGGGTTGTTGTTCTGTATAGTAAAGTTGTACTTGGTTGATAAGCCTTCCGTGTGTTGGACTGTCGTGTCGGGTGGGATGTAAACACCTCCAGGTAGCTTAGTATGTATGTATGTGTGCTTTGTCCTGTGTAAAGAATCCAGTGTCGTATCAAGAGTCTTGGGCCCTTTAAAGGCAGGGTTTCCACCCTTGCGAAACACCTGACGAAGATTACTAGTTTCTGTCTGAGCAGTCGTCCAGGAGCCTATCTGACCTTCTCTCTCTCCGGAGTAGAGAACTAAGATTAAACGCCCTTCTTTCCTGTGTAGAAATAGTAAGATCTACTACCATGGATTCTTCCCTCGGTGTTCGTATTGTGCATAACCCAGTAGGTCGTTAATGTTTGCGTAGTGCGCCTTATGTCATTGGTCGTTTATTGTTGCAGTTACTTGCTGTGCGCCTTGTCTTCTTGCGGTAATCTTCGTGGTTGCGTCTTGTAGTTGTCGGGTGGCGACGAAAGTCAAGTGTGTCTATTCCTTTTTACACGTGCACACGCACCTTAAACAAAACAATAAAAAAAAATTGCACCTGTCATTAGAGTTGTTGTCATAACGAGGAGGGTCGTTACAGCAAGACAATAGCTTAACATGTAATGTACCCAAATTTTCTACAGATTGGCTATAGTAATATACCCAGATTGCGAAAGAGGACATGCATTATTATAAAGTGTGGAATAATAGTCGACCTTCACTTTGTTTCTAGTTCAGTGAGTTGATCCTGCAAGAAGTTGACTAACTCTTATTCTATGTCAGCATGTTCTGTCACACTGTTGCCCTGCCTATCTTTTGACAATGTGATGCGATTGTGACACCTTCATTGAATGATAAATCTATGGAAGAATTTTGTG
Organism: Picea glauca; assembly: GCA_000966675.3. Taxonomy (NCBI): domain Eukaryota; kingdom Viridiplantae; phylum Streptophyta; class Pinopsida; order Pinales; family Pinaceae; genus Picea; species Picea glauca. Next base: position 376,385 of record JZKD02S1673614.1, read on the forward strand.
TTGTTTTCCCCTCTTTGATAAAACATATTCTTCTTCGCATTCATGATTCATTGTGGGTTACCTTAGCTTATTACCATTGATTGTGGATTAGCTTAGCTTATTACCATTAATTGAATATGGAAATTAGTACAAAACTAATTATGAGTACAACTTTATGATACGAGTAATGTATCTGATTATGAGTTACTGATTACACTGGTCTGAGTATCTCGTTGTGTAGTAGTCATTGATATTGTTTTCCATTAATTCCATAACATTCCATACTATGAATCTCATCCTGGTACCAGAACGATGATCACTATAAGGAAGTAAGTCCATTGAATAGGGATACTACTAACCTCTACCCTATGTGTCTAGTTAGAGTTAAAGGTTATTGTATGAGCTATAACATAAGGTCATGAATCAAACAACATCACTGTTAACACATGTATTACACTTGTATGTGATTCCAATGCTTGTGTAAATACAAAGGGCAATAGATCACCATCTTCAACTACTATCTGATCCAAAGGGTAATAAAACATTATCTTCAACCAAATGCTTGTGTAAATTCAAAGGGTAATAGATCATTAACAAGGGTCTTTCAAAGGGTATATACTCTTATCCAATACATATATGGGTTTTACTTACTCTAATTAGGAGAGCTAAAGCAATGGAATCATCTTCATATCTAACCCGTCTGAGCTATGTGAATATTACAATATAGTTAAGAGTGCACAGAGTCTCAATCTAAGGTATAGGCCACTAATCACAATAATTGTTGAATCGTTTGACTTTCTAAACGAAGATGCAAGTTCAAATTGCATTTTTTACTTTTTTGAATGAAGATGCAAGTTCAAATTACATTTTTTACTTTCTTGAATGAAGATGCAAGTTCAAATTGCATTTCTGCTATGAGATTTTCGTTGTGTTTTGTTACATATTTCGGTGTATCTATTTTGGAGGTGAAGGGAATGACCACGGTGAATATACTACCTACGTTTCACTATTTGTTTTCTATTTGTTGAGTGCTATATTAACATAAATTTTTCATAACATATTACAATGTAATATGTCATAACATATTACAATGTAATATGTTATAACATATATTACTATAACATATTAAACATTGTTATAACATATGCACTGATATTAAAATTGAAACATATGTACAGATATTATACATATATTATAACATATGTACATGTATTATACATATGCACAAATATTAAAATTGAAAACAAACCGTAAAATATAAAATGTAAACTATGAAATGTATTTAAAGCGGTTATTTCTTCTAACTTTGTAAATGAGGCTTTGACATGAAATATTGGTCCATCTTTTATCAATTTTTCTATTAATGCAAAGTGATTGTTATATATTTCGGTGTTTCTGTTATGGAGGTTGATGGAATGACTTCAGTGAATATACTGACTATGTTTCAAAGTTTGTTTCTATTTGTTGAGTACTATATTAATGCATATTCTTCATAACATATTACAATGTAATATGTTATCGATGTTAAGGATATAAGAGCTAGTTATACCAAAGGTCTGATTTGGATCACATACTTTAAGCAAATGAGTTAATATATCACATATATAGAATGATAAGTTTATTAAGATTCATCTAATTCAAGTAAATTTTATGCTTACTACTTCTCTACCATACTCTTACATTTTTTATCCTATGTCCAAAATTGTTGTTGCCATGATTGCAAAATTCTTCAGTCTCAATTATAGTTTTATAATGGATACCATTGTTTTTGGGTTTCCTAGTAGCCTTGTCACACCCCAAGAATCAATCATTCATAAAGTTTGACTTCTGCAAGTTCTTGGCAAATACAATGCACCAACAGTTTTTAGATTTGGAAATGATACTCTAATATTACATATGTAAAAATGGATTTATAAATTGAATTCCTGAAGATATGAAATTTTTATAAAATACAAAACATTTGAAATAAAAAGTTGGACAGTTTAAATTTTTTATGAAATTTTTATAAAATACAAAATGTTTGAAATAATTGTGACTTTGCCGCAAGGGGCTAGCCATGTGGCCAAGTCGTAGGCGTGCCCATGGCTAGCTCCCCGCGGCCAAGTCACAACCAATTTTAATAAGAGATTATCTATGCACAAAAAAACAGGACATTTGAATCTAAATCTTTAACATCGGAGTGAAAGATAGTCGATTCGACTCCTGGCCGACTACTTAGGCACAAATTAATCACTTAAATGCTTACTCTAATCCTAATATTTGATTGTTAAATGTCTATATCAAATTTAAAAACTTAATATTTGATTGTTAAATGTCTATATCAAATTCACTAAATCCATATTGTTTATAAATTATTTGTATCAAATTTACATTTTTAAGTAAATCCATATTGTTTATAAATTTATTGTTTGTGTGTATAATTTGAACATATAAACATGTAATTTTTCATATATATATACTCTTTTACCAAAAAGTGATAACTTTGTAAATGAGGCTTTGACATGAAATATTGGTCCGTCTTTTATCAATTTTTCTATTAAGGCAAAGTGATTGTTACATATTTCGATATTTTTGTTATGGAGGTTGAGGGAATGACTTCAATGAATATACTGACTATGTTTCAAAGTTTGTTTCTATTTGTTGAGTGCTATATTAATGTAGATTCTTCATAACATATTACAATGTAATATGTTATAGGTGTTCAAGATATAAGAGCTAGTTATACCAAAGGTCTGATTTGGATCACATACTTTAAGAGAATGGGTTAATATATCACATATATATAGAACGATAAGTTTATTAAGAGTCATCTAATTCAAGTAACTTTTATGCCTACTACTTCTCTACCATACTCCTCTTACATTTTTTATCCTGTGTCCAAAATTGTTGTTGCCATGATTGCAAAAGTCTTAAGTCTCAATTATAGTTTTATAATGGATACCATTGTTTTTGGGTTTCCTAGTAGCCTTGTCACACCCCAAGAATCAATCATTCATAAAGTTTGACTTCTGCAAGTTCTTGGCAAATACAATGCACCAACAGTTTTTAGATTTGGAAATGATACTCTAATATTACATATGTAAAAATGGATTTATAAATTGAATTCCTGAAGATATGAAATTTTTATAAAATACAAAACGTTTGAAATAAAAATTTTGCAGCTTGAAATTTTTATGAAATTTTTATAAAATACAAAACGTTTGAAATGACTGTGACTTTGTTGCAGGGGGCCAGCCATGTGGCCAATCCGTAGGCGTGCCCATGGCTTGGCCACAGGGTTGGCTCCCCGTGGCCAAGTCACAACCAATTTTGATAAGAGATTATCTATGCACATAAACACAAGGCATTTGAATCTAAATATTTAACACCGAAGTGAAAGACAGTCGATTCGTCTCCTGGTCGACAGCTTAGGAACATACTAATCACTTAAATGCTTAATCTTTCCTAATATTTGATTGTTAAATGTCTATATCAAATTCACTAAATCCATATTGTTTATAAATTTATTGTTTGTGTGTATAATTTTAACATATAAACATGTAATTTTTCATATATATATATATATATATATATATATNNNTACCAAAATGTGACAATTGATTCTATTAGATCAAAAGATTATAAGGGTGGGGTTTGATAAAAATTCTCAAACTAGATCTTTTTACAACTCTCGGTTGAGATTTTGTTGTAAATTGAATCTTATTTTTTTTAAAACTCTTAGTTAAAATAATTCTAGAGAGAGATTTTAGTCAACCAGAACTTAAAAATTGAGAGACTCTTAAGAACCTAAAAATTCAATAAGGGTGGACTAGCTAGAAATTTTGAAGATAATCTATCAGAAGTACTACTAATAGATTCATCTACTACTCCATTTTGTAATGATATAATAATTGCTATTTATTAATAATTTGCATTTAATTAAAATTTATTACTTAAGAAATTAAATGTTCTCAAAATCATTTGAAAATAAAATTCAATATTATCAAAATGAACATGCATTTTTTTGCTTTATGTTCTTCAAATGGGTATTTTTAGGTTTATTTGGGAATAATCACATCAAAAATAAAAATGGTGTTCATGAAAATGTGTAGATGCAATGTCACTTTTATATTACTCTATTTTGATAAACAATAAAAAAATATTGTATAAATACAAAAAAAAACAAAATATAGTCCATGTACTAGTGCAATCCATGTAGATTGTGAGTATATTTTTTACGTTTAAAATGAATATCCATCACTAAAAAAGTTACTCAATATCTTTACCTATAGGTCATTACTCAATATCACTAAACGTTTGAAATAAAAAGTTGGATAGTTTGAATTTTTTATGAAATTTTTATAAAATACAAAATGTTTGAAATGACTGTGACTTGGCCGCATGGGGCCAGCCATGGGCATGCCTACGGCTTGGCCACGGGGCTGCCCCCCGCGACCAAGTCACAACCAATTTTAATAAGATATTATCTATGCACATAAAAGCAGGGCATTTGAATCTATATCTTTAACACTGGAGTGAAAGATGGAAGATTCGACTCCTGGCCGACTGCTCAGGCACAAACTAATATCTTTACCTATAATTTGTTTTTAGTGACAATAAATGTTGTATAATTCATGTACTTAGATGTATAATTTGTTTTTAGTGGCAGTAAATGCTTTATGATTCAATGTATTTAGATCTAACTGTACCAATATATATATAAGTATAAAAATAGGAACAGACGAACAAATTTATATTTAAAGAAATAAAATAACATATTTATATTTAAAGGAACAGAAGAATAGGATTTATATAAGAACATGAACAGGATTTATATAAGAACGAGAACAAGAATTATATAAGAATATGTAACAACCACATGGATGCGGCCACGAGCGAAGCCAATTTTTTTGTTTTTGTTTTGAAGAGTTAAGGGCACAAAGAAAACAATAACAAAAGTTTGACCACGCCACTGACGACGAATGCAACACGTAGTCCAGGCAATAGGTTACTATGACACCACACACAGGCTCAAGACAACTGGCATGACATGCGCAAATAACAAGGAGGACAACTACCCACCTGACTCAATAGGACCACGCCTGCAAGCTAAGGGACAACATCCCCATCACGACCTAGATGAACCAAGACTAGAACCTCAAGGCGCACGGACCTAACGCCTAAAGGTGTTCGATCCTTGCACAAAAGTCAACATACGACGCTCAACCACACTCACAGGGTAGGCACCGACTCCGACCTAGATATCAATCGCAGCTAACTCGCAGGGAGCACCACGATCCCCGCATCAAGAATCATGTCGTCCCCAGAAGAGAGGCGTGAAAATAAACTTAGGGTGACACATCCTATCTGGACCAAGGACTTGGATAACTCTTACACACTAGGGCCGACTATTAACCAGAAGGACACACCCATACCCCAAGAAATTGGTCTACGAGACGCAAGAGGATGAAAACAAGGGAAGAACGTAAGTCGATATTGACTTCGACAACAACCCCACCCTTTATTAAGTTAAAAATTGTCAATTACAATCTAAAGTGGGTGATAAATAGGTCAACTACTATAAATAAAATGGATAGATGATTGCATGTAGCATAGAGCATGAAAATTCAAGAGAAGTGTCTGATGCTTTGGTTGATCGTCTTTCTTCCCACTAGTTAAGGTTTTGTCCAACCTTGTATTCTGTCCAGAATTATTATTAATTATCCCAACATTTATTTAAAACTGAAATCACTTTATTTTGTAATGGCCCTCTCATATCCATATATGAAAAGTTATCAAGTAACCCATCTATTATTCATACCCTAAATTTCTTTATTAGAGAATGATCTATAGAATTTAAGCATATCTATATATCCCTCATTAGTGAATTATTTGGACATTTACCTTGGATTTTGAGTTTGTAACCAACCCATAAGACTTAAAGGTATATTACAAGATGAAACGAATTTAAATAATAACAACCCACTTAAATAGTTTCCAAGAAAATTTTAAAGAATAGAAACAAATTAAAGGTAAAACCCATCTTAATTCTAAACCTTAAATAATAGATATGAATAAATGGCTACCCAAAAGTGAGATAGCTTTGGAGAGAAATATCACCTTACACACAACACTTAACCCATCCATAATCGAGCTAGACATTACAGGATAATTTTTTTTGTTTGTTGAATCCAACTAAGCACCCCAATGTTCCCAGAGCATTCAACCGCAATCAAGTGCAGACAAAAAGGAGGACCAGGCTGGAAAACTAACGAGTGGACACAGAGGCAAATTATTGCCTCCTCCAGACCCAATCGCCTTGAAGACGCTGAGATAAAAATATGAGTGGCAGTGGTGGATCTCAAGGATTAAAGGCAAATCACTAGGTTGGAAGGGACATGGAGATGTAGAGGTGAAAGGCACAAACGTGGTCTTTAATAGGTAAAACTAAGTCATCATTTAAAATCCAAATCGCAGGAAATACAACCAACTCAGGCAACAATTAAGGTGAAAACGTGCCCCTTCCACAAAAATCCCAATCAACCATTTATGTTACCCAAATGAGGGGACAATTACACCAGATAACTCCCTGACAGTCAGTAGGAGATCCTCCAAACGTTACATTCAATAAATTTCGTGGAGAAATACAGACATCATCTTAATGGTGAATGTGTGGTCAACAGGAAAACACATACACTCTTTTATTAGAAAATTTCTTGGTCATTAACATGAAAACGCAGACAATCCTTCACTGGAAAATTCTTGGCTAAAACAGGGAAAACGTAGACAGCTTTAAGGCTTACATCTGTCATTCAAATATATCCATCGTCAAAGATGTCAACACGGTTAAGAGTTTACTGTTGTTTTAAAAATTTATCGCCGAGAGGTATCTGTCAAGGTAAATCGCTACCCTTGACTAATTCTGGAAGTAGCAACTATACGACTGTGCAAATAATTAAACCGAAACGCTGAGTGAATAGTTGAAATCGAAAAGTTGGGTTGGACTTAAAATTAAATGCTGGACTAATTCGTTTTTCTTTTGTAAAATAAAATCTTGCAGAAGGAAAAGAGATGCATGCCAGGTAATTTAAAAGATGCTGGGATAAAATAATTGTTTTGAATTAAATGCATAAGGGAAAAATCATAGCCCAAAAGAAATGCAGATAAACCATGACAGGCAAGATTCGACATATATTGGTCAAATGGAATTAGACTTTAATATATCTTTCACCCCTTTTTCTTTATAACCGCAATCATAATAAAAACAGTCACAGTCCCAGGTACACTTAAATCCACAAGATTTTAATAAAAAAAAGGTCCCTTTTCATTTACAGTTCTGCTAAGAAATACTTGACTATGGTTCCAGGCTGATTCTTATATGTAGTTCCAAACCTTCAGACATATTGAACAATTTTTAATCCTATTATGTAGAGCATTTCATTATGAATTTGTATAAAAACAGAAAACAAATAATGACAATCACTTTTAACTAATGCATATATATATATAGCAGACCAATCCAAACTAAACCACACATGGTTAAAACTTATCCCTCGATACACAACATAGATTACAGTTATCTAAGAATAAAAACACAGGGTCATAATTTGATCCTTCAAGACATAAAAACGGGGTAAAAACGAGATAACGATGAGATATAAGCATGGCGATTTTAAGGAAAAACTTCGCCAATCAATCACATTTGCAGGGTTAAATAAACATATCTGGGAGCAAGGTGAACCTTCAACCAAGTACAAACATCAAGGGTAGACGGCTAACAGGTGCGTCCTTCGCTCATCATCCTTGCACAGAAAAGCAGGGCATTGAGATCCATAGGTTTATTAATGTCGAGGCGATAACCGTAGATCAGGCTCCTGGTCGACTACTCAGGCAAGGACTGGTGAAATAGGGACGAAGGAAAAGCAACCACAAGGTCACAATCAAAACACCACAAGGTGATCAAGACATGCGGGAGAAACGAAGGCCATGGGAATCAATCAATCATCAAGCTAGGCTAAGAAAATTTTTAGTCATCAATCTAGACAATCAGTTCACTTACCCAATTAAACATGTAGATCCAAGCATAAATCCTACAACAAAATACCATACAAAATGAAGAGAGCGTATTGTTGCTTGATCGCTCGCTCTGAATGACGTCTGCGCACTAAGTGCAACTCCCGCTTGCCGATCAACGAGATTTCACCGGTACCTCCCAGCTAATTCTAGGGGTACTCTTCCTCCCCCGTATCCCCCGGATCCACAAAGGGGCCACACACACAGTATCCCGAGATTTCAGCTAGCTCCCAGTTTTCCTCGCAAGGCCGAGCTACCACTCCTCACCGAGCTGGGTATCCCAACTCCCACAAACTAAGTCAGTCAAGTAGAGATTTTTGTAGTGTAACGTTACACAAATAGAAGAGATCCATCCTCCATCTCCTCCCTTAATTATATAGATTTCCGTAGTCCCTTACTTTCCTAAAATCTCATTTAATTAAAGTTTTTAAAATTTAAATCCTAAAAATTCCTCCCCGTACAAGTGTCACCCATCACCTTCATTCCTCCATAATTTAATTTCTTTAATTAATTAATTATCTTTATTTCCCTCACCCACCTAGAGTCACTCCTAGAATCGCTCCTAGGTGTCCCCAGATTCTCTTACAAGTTTTATGACTTCCCCCATTATCTATTTTCTAGTTTAGTTTTAAATTAGAAAGTTCTTAATGGTAGATACCTTACTAAGTTTGACTTTCTGCTTTTTCCCTTGGGTTCCCCTTTTCTTCTTATGTTTCCCTATTTTCCTAGTTTCCTAAATATTTTAGATTTCCCTCTTTCCCCTTTTCATTTAGGACTCAAATTGGCAGGTGAGAAATTAACCCCCTTTTTCCTTTTTCCCTTTTTAGTTAAAAATTTTAAAATATGATAAAAAAAAATAAAACAATTATTCCCCCCCTTTCTATTTTACCCTAATAGATTTTTATGAGTCATTTAAATTGCTTACCTCCTTATTGTTACAAGATTTAACGAAGAGTATAATTATTATTTATGTCATTTATTATTATTATTATTATTATTATTTTAGATAAATAAAACTTTACCACTAGCATAATTTAGACTTAGACCTCAAATTTTTGTGTTGGGTGACATTTTATTAGGGAATTTGTTTTTAGAAAACTTAACACGTTATTCGTCCCAAGGCCGTCTAGGTTCATTCATTTATCATCAACAACACGATGTGCCCTTCAGGATGCACTAGGTGCTCCAAGGGTGCCACTCGCCTTAATCTCTTTTCCTTGCACGACATGCCTTTCAGGACGCATTACGTGCTCCAAGGGTGCCACTCGCCTCTTGACTGACTTGGTAGACATCAAAAACCCTTGGAGTCAATACTCCGCTAGGTGAACTTGTGGGAGACTAAGAGCCTCTAAGGAATAAGGCCCCCGCCTTATTGCGTGCCCCTTAGGATCATTGTGAGCGACTGTCGCAGTCTGCCCTCACAACATTGAGGGTCCTCTCGAACTAGGTAAACATTAACCTGCAGTTCGAGCCACGATGGGAGTGCTAGTAGGTTGTGGCAGGACTGTTGTCCACACCTCTCCCTCTACATATTTGGTAGTCGTGCGTGACCCCTTTACTCCACATGTGAGTCTGGTCGGCAAGCTATCGTCAGCCTGCATCATCAACAAATCATGTAAGAATATATCCATATCATATCATCTAATCATATGCACTAATATCACAGTAAAACAATCAAACCCCAAAGGTACACTCCCCGACTCGATCTGGAGCCCAAGGGGTTCCATTGATGCCTCTGCATCCTCGAGGTCAAAATCCTGCACACTCAGTAAAACCGAGTCAATAGCACTTGTCTATGTCAATGCAGTAAAACAACATGTCATCAACCCATAACGCCTCATAATCAAAATCAAATGTTTAAATAACATAACAATCTGGATCACTTGCAAGCAAGTGTCCTCAAAGAATAAGTTTGCTCAGTGAACCATAGCGGGATGTTACATACACCCCCTCTTGGTCTAAACTTCGTCCTGAAGTTTCACAGTATAAGTGTTGAAATAATGTGTATCACAGTATCATAATTCTATCTATCAAACAAAAATGGAAACTGCTGGCACATATCATATGCATTCTCCCATGTCGTTGAGTGCAGACTATAGTTGTCCCACTAGACCTTGGCCAGGTCTGTTGTTCGACGTCGTAGCTGTCGAATGTGATGATCCAAGATTCATATCGGCTCATCCATGAGTGCCCCCTCGTCCGATACCTACAAGGAACTCATGTCAATAACATGTGTAGGATCACTAATATAATGTCTCAAAACATATACATGAAAAACATCGTGCATACACCTCAAAGAATCAGGCAAGGCTAGCCAATAGGCCATGGGCCCCTTTCTCTCCACAATCTCGAAAGGTCCCACCAACCTAGGGGAGATTTTAGAACCCTTTCCAAATTTGATCGAACTCTTATGCGGTTTAATTCGCAAGAAGACTCGATCGCAGACCTTGTAACTATGGTCGACACGGTGCGCATTGGCATAACTCTTATGCCAATCCTACGCTTCTTTAATACTTTGTCTTGTTGTTTGCATTTTCTCTTCCATTTCTTGGATCACTTTTGGTCCCACCTGGACCCTATCCTCAAGCCGATCCCAACTCAAAGGCGTCTGACATGGTCGCTCGTAGAGAAACTCGAAAGGTGCATTCTTAATGGTGCTTTGGTAACTATTGTTGTAAGCGAACTCCACTAGTGGCAAGAATTATTCCCAACGCTTTTGTTGGTCCATAACGTACATGTGCAACATGTCCTCCAAGGTCTGGTTCGTTCATTCGGTCTTCCTGTCAGTCTCTGGGTGATATGTCGTATTGAAGTTAAGTTGGGTTCCCAAGGCCTCTTGGAAACTCATCCAAAATTGTCCAGTAAACATCGATCCTTGATTGGATATAATCCTCTTAGGCATGCCATGCAGCCTCACAATCTCACTGATGAAAACTCTAGCTATGTCAGGTGCTTGATACGTTATACGCACAGGAATAAAGTGAACACTCTTTGTCAGAGTGTCTACTACTACGAAAATCGAGTCATGTCTCCTTGCCGTCAGTGGCAATCCAACAATAAAATCCATCGAAATAACCTCCCATTTCAATTCTGAAATAGCGTGTGGTTGTAGTAATCCAGCTTGGTGTCTATGTTTAGCCTTTACCTGCTGACATTCTAGACATCTGGCCACATAGTTGACTGTGTCTGCCTTCATTCCATTCTAGAAGAATAAGGGTTTAAGGTTTTCCCTCATCTTTGTGACTACCGGGTGAGCCATGTAAACTGCATTATGAGCCTTGCTCAGGATCAACATCCTCAACTCGTCATTCGACGGTACGTAAATCCGATTCTTAAACCTCAATAAACCATCACTATCAAACGAAAATCCTTCAAATCTTGGTACCATCATTGTGTTTTGTCCGATAAAACCCTCGACCTCTTTGTACCAGTCATCATCACGTTGTAAAGTTAAAATCTTTTCATGTAGATTTGTTTGAAGACACAACGCCAAAAATATGCATGGTTTCTGACTTAATGCATCTGCCACTCAGTTCATTGTTCCTTTTATGTAAGTAATCTCGAAGTCATACTCACTAAGCAATTCCAACCAATGTCGTTGTCGCGTGTTCAGGTCGCTTTGCGTAAAGATGTGTTGTAGTCCACAGTGGCCAGTCTTTAGTTCAAATTTTCATCCAACAAGGTAGTGTCTCCAAACCTTCAAGGCATATACGAAGGCTAACAACTCCAAATCATGCATCGCATAGTTCTCCTTGTGCCTTCTTAGTTTCCTCGATATGTAAGCGATCACTCGTCTATTTTGCATCAAGACTCCGCTTAAGCCTTCCTTGGATGCTTTAGTGCATACCAAGAAGTTCGCATCCATGTCAGGGACCTTTAGTATCGGTGTTGTTGTCAACAACTCCTTGAGCCTCCGAAATGCTTCCACACATTTCTCAGTCCAAACAAACTTCTTGTTTTTCTTCTACAATACCGTGATCGGATTTTCTATATTCGAAAATCCCTCAACAAATTGTCGATAGTATCCTACTAAACCCATGAAGCTACGCACTTCTGGGACATTCGTCAGCGCAGACCATTCCATAATAGCCTCAACCTTGGCTGGATCCACGGTGATGCCTTCGCCGGAGATGACATGCCCTAAGTAGTGAATCTTTGATTGATAAAATGAGCATTTGGACAACTTCCCATACAATTTGTGCTCTCGCAGACACTGTAGTACCAAGCGCAAGTGCTCATCATGCTCCTCCGTTGTCCGAGAGTAAATCAAAATATCGTCAATGAATACTTGGACGAACTTGTCCAAGTACTTGCGGAACACCCCGTTCATCAAACCCATAAATACCCCAGGGGCGTTTGTCAGTCCAAACGGTAATACAATAAACTTGTAATGTCCAAAACCTCATCTTGAAGGCGATCTTAGGGACATCCTCCTCCTTGATCTGTAACTAGTGATACCCTGATCGCAAATCGATCTTTGAGAACACCGTCGTGCCCTTCATTTGATCAAACAGATCATCAATCCTCGGCAACAGATATCAATTCTTGATCATTTCCCTGTTCAACTGATGGTATTCAATGCAGAGCCTCCATGACCCATCCTTCTTTTGTATGAAAATAACAGGCGCACCCCACGGTGACACACTAGGACGTATCAGTCCCAGGTCTAGAAATTCCTTCAGTTGCATGTTCAACTCATGTAACTCCAGGGTTGACATTCGATAAGGCGTTCTAGCTATCGGTTCAGTTCCCGGTTTTAGGTCTATAGTAAACTCCAATTCCCTCTCTGGCGGCATCCCAGGCAACTCCTCTGGAAATACGTCCACAAACTCTGCCACCACCAAAAGGTGTTCTAAACCTTCCATTATTCCCTTCTTGTTTAACGCAAGGATCGCATAAAGCTTGCACCCCTTGCGCATGCTCTTCTGTAGCTATAAGGAAGAGATGAACCTCAAGGAAGCTCCCTGGTTCCTTCCTACAATCACACGTCTCTTTCCCTCATCATTGACCAAGCTCAACTGTTTCATCTTACAGTTGAGTATCGCCTCATGTGATTCCAACCAATCCATACCAATCACAACATCATAAGATCATAAGATCGTGACGTACAGGTTGGCCCTGGTGGAAAACTCTCCTAGGTTAAGGATACAACCTGTAACCTTTACTCCAGCCTTTTGTTTGGCTCCTGAGGCCATCTCTACGAAGCTAAACTCATCCTGTTTGACTGCCTTTACCTTAATCCCTTTTAGCGTTGCACCAGAAATGAAACTCTTGGTAGCACTGAGATCTATCAAAATACTAAGGGTCTAGTTAGCGACGATACCTGTCGTCTCGAGCACAATTGACTGATGCTATTCCTGGCAGTTATTCACCACTGCATGAATCTGATGGGCCTTTCCCAAATCTCCCACGGTAGTGGGTCCGACTGATCCATATGCTCTAGTCCTCTCCATAGAGCAATCGCGCTGGTAGTGTGGCTCCCCACACGTCCAACACCCCTTCTTCAGCCCATTAGTCTTGGTACTTGAAGTAGAATATGACAGCCCATCGGCCTGGAATCCTGGTCTGTTTTGCTGAATAGGCCTAAACTGTTGCTGTTGCGGTCGATGTTGCTGCTGATGTTGTGGTCCCCAATAAGGTGTCCTCTTCTAAGGTGTCAGTCATTGGGAAGTAGTGAAGGTGGATCCCCTCTGGAATCCACGATATCCTGGCGTATGTTTGGCAGGTGTTTGATGTTGCTACGCACCATATGACACCTACCCTACTAGTCTTGCTGGAGTCCTGGTCTGACCCCCGCTGATAAGCTCCTCCTCTGATATGAGGGCCTTTTGGATGACATCATGCAAGGTTTGAGGCATCAGAATCCTAACCTTTTCATGTATGTTGTCATTAAGACCGAACACGAACCTGTTTACCTTAATTTTCTCAATGTTAAGATGTGGAGCATACTGGAGAAGCTCCATAAAATGAGCCTCGTACTCAAGCACCGTACGACCGCCCTGTCGTAAGGCGTTGAACTCATTGAGCTGACGCTCAATGAATTCCTCTATTAGGTATCTCTCTTGGAACCGTTCCTCGAATAGTTCCCATGACACATCTTTGACGGCCATGTTCAGCTGCGGTAGGAGCGTCTTCCACTATAGAAGAGTGCTTCCTTTCAGTTGGAAGACCCCCATGTGGACCTTCATGTTGGAGGTATAATCGCGAAGTGCAAAGCACATCACCATATTCTCCAACCATGCCTCGGTGGTTGTGCCATCTGGGGTACCAAAGAACTTAGGAAATTTGACCTTCTCAAGTTCACGGTGAATGCTACCAGTACTGATCGGAGTGAACGATGGACCCTCAGGAGGTGTCAACACTCTGGCCTCATCTCTGTTCAAATGGATGATCAATGCCTCAGACATGCGCTGAAAAGATATCATCATTCCGACCACATCACCAACTATTATCTTCTCCTGCCCGACAACCTGTTTGTCTCCCTGGGGGTTAGACCCCTCAGGCGTGGATGCTACTGGAGGTGTCGCACCTCCTCCCCAAGAACCTTGTCGTCTGCCTCCATGAAGTCCTCTAACCATGATTACCTACACATTTACAAGTCAACTCAATTAGCAACATTATAATCAAATCATATCAACAAAAGTTGTAGCGATCCCAAGTCATGGCTTGAACCCTCTCTAATACCATATGTAACAACCACATGGATGCGGCCACGGGCGAAGCCAATTTTTTGTTTTTGTTTTGAATATTTAAGGGAATGAAGGCAACAATAACAAAAGTTTGAACACACAACTGACGACGAACGCAACACGCAGTCCAGGCAATAGGTTACTATGACACCACACACATGCTCAAGACAATTGGCATGACATGTGCAAATAACAAGGAGGAAAACTACCCACCTGACTCAACATGACCACACCTGGAAGATAAGGGACAACATCCCCATCCCGACATCACGGCCTAGACGAACCAAGACTAGAACCTCAAGGCATGCGGACCTAACACCTGAAGGCGTTCAATCCTTGCGCCAAAGTCAACATTCGACGCTCAGCCATTCTCACAGGGTAGGCACTGACTCCGACCCAGATATCAATCACCGCTAACCCACAGGGTGCGCCACGATCCCCGCATTAGGAATCATGTCGTCCCTAGAAGAGAGGTGCGACAATAAACTTGGGGCGACACCTCCTATCTGGACCAAGGGCTTGGATAACTCCGACATGCTAGGGCCGACTACTGACCATAAGGATACACCCATACCCCAAGAAACAGGTCTACGGGACACAAGAGGATGACAATAGAGGAAGAACGTAAGCCGATACCGACTTCGACAACCACCCCACCCTTTATTAAGTCTAAAAATTGTCAATTACAATCTAAATTGGGTGATAAATAGGTCAACTACCATAACAAACATGGATAGATGATTGCATGTAGCATAGTGCATGCAAATCCAAGAGAAGTGTCTGATGCTTAGGCTGATCGCCTTTCTTCCCACTGGTTAAGTTTTTTCCAACCTTGTATTATGTCCATAATTATTATTAATTATCCCAACATTTATTTAAAACTGAAATCACTTTATTTTGTAATGGCCCTCTCATATCCATATATGAAAAGTTATTAAGTAACCCATCTATTATTCATACCCTAAATTTCTTTATTAGAGAATGATCTATAGAATTTAAGCATATCTATATATCCCTCGTTAGTGAATTATTTGGACATTCACCTTGGATTTTGAGTTTGTAACCAACCCACAAGACTTAAAGGTATATTACAAGATGACACGAATTTAAATAATAACAACCCACTTAAATAGTTTCCAAGTAAATTTTAAAGATAAATTTAAAAGAATAGAAACAAATTAAAGGTAAAACACATCTTAATTCTAAACCTTACATAATAGATATGAATAAATGACTACCCAAAAGAGAGATGGATTTGGAGAGAAATATCACCTTACACCCAATGCTTAACCCAACCATAATCAAGCTAGACATTACAGGATAAAAAAAAAAATCGTTGAATCCAGCTAAGCACCCCAATGTTCCCAGAGAATTCAAACGCAATCAAGTGCAGACAAAAAGGAGGACTAGGCTGGAAAACTGACACGTGGACACAGAGGAAAATTGTTGCCTCCTCCAGACCTAATCGCCTTGAAGACGTTGAGATAAAAATATGAGTGGCAGTGGTGGATCTCAAGGATTAAAGGCAAATCGCTAGGTTGGAAGGGACGTGGAGACAGAGAGGTGAAAGGCACAAATGTGGTCTTTAATAGGCAAAACTCAGTCATCATTTAAAATCCAAATCGTGGGCGGTACAACCAGCTTAGGCAACAATTTAGGCGAAAATGTGTCCCTTCCACAAAAATCCCAGTCAACCATTTATGCTACCCAAATGAGGGGACAGTTACACCAGATAACTCCCCGACAGTCAGCAGGAGCTCCTCCAAACGCTGCATTCAATAAATTTGATGGAGAAATACATACATAATCTTAATGGTGAATGTGTGGTCAACAGGAAAACACAGACACTCTTTTATTAGCAAATTTCTTGGTCATTAACATGAAAACGCAGACAATCCTTCACTGGAAAATTCTTGGCTAAAACAGGGAAAACACAAATAGCTTTAAGGCTTAGATCTGTCATTCAAATATATCCATCGTCAAAGATGTCAGCGTGGTTAAGAGTTTACTGTTGTTTTAAAAATTTATCGCCGAGAGGTATCTGTCAAGGTAAATCGTTGGCCTTGACCAATTCTGGAAGTAACAACTATATGACTGTGCAAATAATTAAACTGAAATGCTGAGTGAATAGTTGAAATCAAAAGGTTGGGTTGGAATTAAAATTGAATGCTGGACTAATTCATTTTTTTTTGTAAAATAAAATCTTGCAGAAGGAAAAGAGATGCATGACAGGTAATTTAAAAGACGCTGGGATAAAATAATTGTTTTGAATTAAATGCATAAGGGAAAAATCACAGCCCAAAAGAAACACAGATAAACCATGACAGGCAAGATTCAACATATATTGGTCGAATGGAATTAGACTTTAATATATCTTTCACCCCCTTTTTTTTATAACCGCAATCATAATAACAACAGTCACAGTCCCGGGTACACTTAAATCCACAGGATTTTAATAAAAGAAAGGTCCCTTCGCATTTAAGTTCTGCTAAGAAATACTTGACTATGGTTCCAGGCTGATTCTTATATGTAGTTCCAAACCTTCAGACGTATTGAACAATTTTTAATCCTATTCTGTAGAGAATTTCATTATGAATTTGTATAAAAATAAGAAACGGATAATGACAATCACTTTTAACTAATGCATAAATATATAGCATACCAATCCAAACTAAATCAGACAAGGTTAAAACTTATCCCTCGATACATAATGCAGGTTACAATTATCTAAGAATAAAAACGCAAGGTCAGAATTTGATCCTTCAAGACATAAAAACAGGGTAAAAACGAGATAACGAAGAGACATAAGCATGTCAAGTTTAAGGAAAAACTTTGGCAATCAATCACATTTGTAGGGTTAAATAAACGTATCTGGTAGCAAGGCGAACCTTCAACCAAGTACAAACATCAAGGGTAGACGACTAACAGGTGTGTCCTTCGCTCATCATCCTCTCACAAACAAGAAGGGCGTTGAGATCCATAGGTCTATTAACGCCGAGGCGACGACCATAGATTAGGCTCCTGGCCGACTTCTTAGGCGAGGAATGGTGAGCTAGGGATGAAGGAAAAACAAGCACAAGGTCACAATCAACACACCACAAGGTGGTCAAGACATGCAGGGGAAACAAAGGCCATGGGAGTCAATCAATCATCGAGCTAGGCTAAGAAAAATTCCAGTCATCAATCTAGACAATCAGTTCACTTACCCAATTAAACATGCAGATCCAAGCATAA
>JZKD02S1673614.1:438641-471369 GCA_000966675.3 Picea glauca
TGCCTTCCAGAAGGCAGTGGGCCTTGCTCCATGACGTACAAGTCAGTATTATGGTGAGCATCATTTCACTATTTAATCCAATTGAGTATGGTGTATCTTAGATTGCTCTAGATTTCATGATATATGCTTGGACATTATGCCTTTTGCTTTGCTTCACCTTGGTGGTTGACATTGTACCCTAGTAAGTGGTCTTCCCCGGGGATGGGTTTTCTACTATGAACTCCATTAAAAATCCATCATACCATTCCTGACCATACTTACCACTTTCCATTGTTATTCCCCTCCATTTCCTTATCTCTTGGGATTTTAGGGTATATTGACCCAAGAAGGGGTTGTCCCTCATTCTATGGGAACAAGGGGTTGAAGGGCCAGAGGGATTGATGTTGAGTAAAAGATAAAAGTCTTGTATAAACCTTCCATATGCTTCGCCCAGGGATCACCCAAGAAAGCAATGAAACACATATCTTTGAGTAAAGGGGGCCCACAATATAATAATAAATAATGCTTAAAATTTTAGTTGAAGGATAGGAGGTCTTATCACGAGCCGACCTATCACGTCCATGAATATCTAGTGGTATGACATTGCCATCATCTGGTCACCAAACCAGGGTAATGGCTCCCAGTTGCATGGTTGAGAGAAAGAGGGTCTCATCACGAGCCAACCTTCACATTTCCACGAGGTTTTTGTGGGTGACATTGCCATTATCTGGTCACCATGCTAGGGCAGTGACCTTTAACCTCTCCTTAAAATTATAAAAGAATAAAAGAATGGAAATTAATGGGATTGGAAAAAGTGCATTGCGGACGAATGTACCACACAACCTCTACAAAGGCACTAATGAATGAGACATTACGACCCCTTGTATGTCGTGATCCCTATGCCCATTGAGTCTTGACCCCAACCACCTCACCCACTTTACATGGCTTAGAGAGGGATCGCTTGGAAGTTCTCCTTGACCTAGGGCAAGATCTACCCAATAGGACACCTCGTCAACCCTCCCGTATTCAATCTTGACAAGTTGCATAGTGTCTTTGAGCAATTAATTGTTTGATATAGTGATTTTTGATGCACATGCTTAGGTGGCTCATTTATTGAATAGATTCACTTATCATGATGTTATGACTTGAGATCCTTGGAGGGCGTGCTTATTTGTCTTTGTAGGACCTAGTTGGTGGACAGTTTGGGAGAACAAGCCTAGCTTGGGCTTCCATGGGGCTGCAAGCCCACAGGTTGGATGCCAAGGGTCCACATGCCTGATCACAAAGATGAAATATTGAAAGCCTATAGGACAGTTGGATGGACCTAGCCCATGCTTCATTTTCCAAACAATTTGCCTAGGTCAGGCAAAACGTCACCTCCTAGGGCATGACATCACTTTTGGGGGCTAGGGTTTGGTGGTGATGTAGTCACTCATTAACACATGGACATTTTGAGGAGAAGAAGTTCTTCACCATGAGGATATTGTCTAGATGATTGACATGTGGCCTTTGGAGGCCTACCCATTCTTCTCCAACACAACACCTTCTTCTAAGTGGAAAAACGTCCCCTAAAGGGGAGACATCCATGTAAAATTAGGGTTTTATTTGTGTAAAAGTGAAACTTTAAATGAATTGTTTAATATTACTTTTTTAAAGGGGGAAAGATTAGGGTTGTTGACCCCTAGTCTTGTGGTTTACCCCTTAATTTATGGACAAGTCACCTTAGTGACATTTTTTATAAACAAGAGATCATAAGATCTCATTTAGACACAACTCTCCCTCTTGTGAGAGGACTTGGATCTGAAATTTTCTCTACACTTGGACATATTTGTCTCTTGTGCACTTGTTTATGACTATCTCTTGTGAATGGTTGATGGATGAGTGAGGCACTATCCTTAGAGGAATGCTTTCTGGCTTTTATGGTGGATTATCTTAACATCTTTCTTGATTTTGGTATGGTTTTTTACTCTTATGCTATCATTTTTTCAAGTCAAGGATTGTTTTGATAGGAACTAAGTGGGAAGTAAAAGTATTTACACCCTCACTCTACTCTCCATCATTTATTGCTTAAAGTTCATTGATGTTGCAAGGGTTTGTTTGAGGAAGTAAGAGGATTTACATCCCTCATTCTCAAACCCTAACTAGATATACTTGACTTGGTAAGTAAGAGGATTTAAAACCCCAAGGAAGTAGCATCTCTAGTTCATTTATTTGACTCCATTAACCCAATAGTAAAGGCACTAGTCATCTATTTTTTGTATTAGAGATATAAAATCATTGCCTTGAGAAACATAATTTTTTGTCTTTTGAAAGATCTCATGCTTGGAGTTGGTTTGCCAAATTGAGAGGACTCTTCCCCTACTAGGGAATCCCCTCTCTCCCACTACTTAAATTGATGTAACAAAATTTAACAACCATTAGGGATGATCTAATCTAGATACACTACTAACCATAACTCCTAAACTAACCCTAGACTAGCTCCTAAATTTTGCTCATTTACTCTACTAACTAGGGTGCATATTTTGAGCTACTTGTTGGCATCTTTTGATGGTGTAATTTGTTGATAAAGGTGAATGAATTTACAGCCATAAGGCTGAAATTTTCTGCAGAAAATACATGTTACAACAACTTGCTTCGTTTAGCCTCAAAGTGCCATTTTTCAGTCATAATTGGTTGCCATACTCATTGATAATATTGTTGATTGATATTATGCTTTACATGCTGATTTGAATGTCTTACTTTTTGATATAAACTGTCATCTTCTACTGCAAATTAGGGACAACAATATTAACGTGTTGATCCATACTAATATATATCATTGCAAGTTGGATTTTCTTGTGTCTTGGGAAGGTACAATCATCTTGAGAAGTACTATACCTTTGGTGAAACAATCACTTGAATTAAAAGGCATCTCTTCCCACATTTCACTCCATTTAGATTTGACCTCTAGGGGGTCCAATTCCATATCCATCCATCTCCATCTCATTCCCCCTAGGGTCACTAGGATCACCTCCCTAGAGTGACCTAGTCACCCTTGAAGTGTGGGACCTACATCGAGGTGACATTGGGTGTAGGATTCCCAAGTTGTAGCACTTGATTTTGTGGTTGGGTCGAGCTTTTCCCAACCTACAACTTGTGCTATAACACTTCCTATTTGCAATTTCATCAACTATGTTAGAGAATGCTTTTGTTGTTATTATTTTATACCTATTTGCAATTTCATTGTTTGCATTGGAGAACACTTATGTGGTTATTATTTTGGAGCAGCCTCATTGTATCTATAGAGGTGACATATAATGTTCTTACATGTTTATAAATTTCAAATTAAAAGTTGATATATTGTGGGAACTTACTTTCAATTTACTTTCAATTTGATTTTTTTCTTTGGATACTTTCATTTTGATTTAGATAGTAAGTGATATAATTACATGTTGTCATTTCAAATCACACTTGCAAACTTTGTTTTTCTTTCCTTCCATGCATCATTTAGTAAAGCATATTTATTTGACCAAATTCTCATTTATTCTAACATTGTCCGACATTGAGAAGTATTGCAGAACTAATTTTAATGTTAGTTGAAATCATGGTAATTTTTTAAAATAAAAATTGACTTAATTGCACTTATGATGATAAAAAAAAATTCCAATAATATTTATATGAGGAAAATCACAAACTTGACCTTGATTTCGTTCACGCTTGTTGGGATTATTACAGAGAAATCTACAATAACTTCAGCTCCTCTCTAAATTACTATCCATCTTTAAGATTCTAGCATGCGTGTACCTTGGACTGAGAGAATCTCACCTAATTGGGTGCCTAAACTAAGCCATTGCATGTTTCACATTAGTTGTACCTCTCCATATTTGTGCTTTAGGGAATCTCTTTTCATTACAAATTTGTTAATATAGGCAGAAATTTCTCATGTCTACTACAATATTAAGATTGCATAGACAACTCTATCATCCCCTACATCGTCAAAAAAACCTCCTCCTCAAACGAAGGGCCTTCCAGGTTTCCTTGCCCAACCAGACCTTGGATCATTGTCTTATTTCATAAACTCTTAATTTTAGAAAACTCTAATGGAAATTAAGTAATGTAACATGTTACATTAACAAACGAATGACTTGGTGAATCTTTTATGAAATATAATAAAAAAGCACTAGGAAATAAATAAATCCTTTGTGGAATTAATTTTTTTTAAAGGAAATACCTTGGTGCTTAGTTAATATGTGAATCCCTTGATTCTTAGGCATTGTTGTTTTGTTAGGCTATGTTATGCAGTTTAGAGGTCATGGCTTTCTGTCTATGCTTATTAATCATAAGCATTTAGCCTAAAGAGTTGGACAAATTTTGGAAAGGGGCTTTGGCAAATGGACTTACTGAAATACCTGTACTTTTTTTTAATTCTCATACCCAGGCTCATTTAGGATCAAGTCAAGTCATAAATGATCAATCACCACTAGCTCCCTCGGCTCCTCCGATTCAATGAGTTCTCCCCAACCAGCTCCATCAGGTCAATGCACTGTGGTATCAAATTTAGGTCATAGCTATATCATTTGGTGTGTAATCTTCCCTCAATTGTCATATGCACTAGCATTCAATTCAAATCCAAAGAATGGATATGATTATGAGTTTGTGTGTATGTATTGTTTAGCTAGGTTCCCTCAATGGCATCTTTAGAAAGTTCTTTTGTTGGAGTAGGGAAATTAAATAACTTTCATTATCCATTCTTCAACTCTACTTACATTAGTAATGGGTGTTTTTGTTCTTCTCAATTCACTCATGGGTATGTTGGAGTTGGTGCATGTAAAGGATTGATAGGTAGAAAATTATGCACCATATAGTAAGCCAATAATTGGTAGTGTACCATCTTCTTTTGTCCGTTGGATACCACATTATTCACCATCCAACATCCAAGATGAATGTTGGGCCTCTAAATTGATCGCATTTTCACGGCCAGTTAACCCTTTTTGAACCATCATAACCATCCCTCCTACCACATTATCACTCATTTTATCATGTTTCCAATGCAAATGTCATTCAAAAGCTCAAAAGGTAACTTGTTGGCTAATAAATATTTTTTTCCATTGTTTTTAATGAATTAGGGAGATTTAGAGTTACTTTTTTACTAATGATGGTTAACTAGTCCAAGTCTTGTAACTCATAAAACGATCATGTAACCTAACTTGATGATGGGCATACACCCGAGTGTCCAGAAGAGAATCAAAGACATGGGTTCTTCTTCTAGATTCCCCAACATGCTTCCATGTTCATTAGACCGATTCTAGGACACATGGGATTGGATCTTATCCATATTTCGAGATATTCTCATGCATTAATATGTCATGAGAATATACTCTAAAACAAATTTCGAGTTATTCTTGTCAGAAGCAACGTCCAAGATTGAACTATTTCTATCCTTTGTATTTGGCGTTGTTCAAAACAATGTGTCTAAGGCATGGAATAGGGGATCCATCCTTGGATTTACCTGCACACTCTTATGAACAAATGTATATATGATTTATCTCATACATTGTAGAGATTAGATTGGCATTGCTACATTATTATTATGTTTATGTATTGTTGAACTTTAATCCTTTAATACAAGTGTCCATACTGATGTTCTGAAGATAAATTTATATGTGTGCAATTCTCCCTTAGACTGGTATCCTTCTAGCAACATGAAGTCGATTGGGAGGGTCCACCAATTTGGTCCATATTGACATTTTATTTCCTGTAGTTTTAGATTTATAATTGTAGTAAATTTATATATTGTTTATGTTAGCTTAATATAAAAGTAGTTCATTTATGTTCTTAATTAAATAGTGAGTACATATGTATTTCCTCAATGATCTGTGGATCCTTGTAAAGGTTAGATATTCCAATGAAGGTTAAGAGAACAAGGTATATTTTGTATTGTGTCATAGGAACATTCTAATGGTGAACGAAATAATGTGACTTGCGCCATAAAAATACCATGCCATTAGCCCAATGCAAAAGTGATATCTCTGATAAGTTACAATTTCTGTTTTTCTCTTGAATTGCATATTTTCAATTACATTAGCAACCTACATGATTGTAAATTTCATTGAAGATCTAAATTAGAGACTTGTTTCATTATTATTTATATGGACATTTAAAACCTAAATGAAATCCTCTAACTTTTGAGCCAGCAAAGCATTTCTTTAGTCAACATCTAGTAAGAAAACTATTTCTGTAGTGATTTCAATTTTTTTTTCAATGGGTTAAAATTTGAAGAGTGACTTTGCTTAAAGTGTAATATCAGAACTTGGGAGATTCTTGAAGAATAGGAACTATCCATGTACTAGAATCTGCACAAATAGTTTTAGGATCTTATAATCTTACACTCCCAAGTTGATAATTAAATGTCTAGAATTTAAGTTAATTAAATTGACTAACATTTTTGGCGCCATTGCCGAGGAGATGATGAAAGGGATTAGCACATCTATGAACCATTTTTCATGTGTATTTTAATTTTCAGTGTTTGTTGCATGTGATTTCTTTCCTTTCTCAAGTGCTATCATCCTATACCCGTGACAGTGTGATTTGCTATGTGTAAGTATGTTGTTCCACTAGTTATAAAGCTATGTTAGTGCTACATGAATAGAGATAGGGATAATAAAGGTAGATTTAGGTGAATAGGTAGAGTGGTTACTTCAGATAAAAAGACTCCTTCAAATACTAACTTGTTGGAAAAAAAATCTATAAAAGGAGGACATGCAAGTAGGATTTTTAAAGCCAGTTCCACCAAACAAAAACCTACAACAAGTGTAGCTAAGAATCCCATTTTTTTCCAGCAGATCCTACAGTAGAGGTAGAGGTAATAGGTGGCTCATATCACCATCTAGGAAGTGAAGAAGAGTTCAATCCAATATTGGAACTAGTATCTCCACACATACCCTCAAAGTACATCCTATTTGGGAATAGGAACATGGAAGAAGGAGAAGGAGAGATACATACCAATGACGAAGGTGAAGTACATGGAACTGAAGAGGTAACTTTTGGGTTTCCAATAGTGGATCCTAATACAAATTTGTAGATGAAGAACATTCATACCTTAATTTTACCTCACTTCCATGGTCTGGTAAGCGAATGCCCTAACTCTTTTCTTTTCGAATTTGATATTCTCTATCGTAGCTATGATTATGCCTCTGATGCACAAAAACTGACGTTGTTCCCTGCCACCCTTAAATATGCAACTCTACGTTGGTTTATGAGACTAGGAAATGACACCATTAGAACATGGTATCAAATACGTGGCACTTTCCTCAAGAAATATCAAGATTACTATAAATCTAGGGAATTAAGAGAATAAATCATAAAAATGACACAGAAAGAGGAAGAAAACCTAGAAGACTACCTTGAGAAATTTTTGTATAATCTTCAAAGATATAAACAACACAAATTAGATCCAAAAATCGTTAGAACCATTTTTTTGACCGGTATGTTATATGAATCAATAAGTTTTCTCAACTTGATGGGATCTAGTGATGCCTCTCAACAAACCTTTGAAGAAATGTGTGATTTATGTAGAAGATACTCTTGAAGCCAGGCCAGATTCGACAAAGGTTTAAGAGACACTCTTTCCAAAGTGACCAAATCTACGACAAGTGGTGTCACTAGGGATAAACTAAGAAATTTTCTAGAAAATTTCAAAATCGATCATCTTGGCACTCTTAGCTTACAATTTAAAAATAAACAAGAAGTGGAAAATGCAACTCTTTCCATTTTTTTCCCTAGGTGTAGAAAAAGACACCCTTAAAATAATGTTCTCTTGATAGTATTGAAATATGTGCTATTTTTCCAAGGGAACACTCCACGAAGCATTCTCCCTCCTTACCTGGACTTAAAGTGGTGTATCAAGAAGGAAATCAAGCAACGAAAAAATTATGTACGCTTGCACCGAGGAGACCATGGAAACCAAGAACACCATGCATGTCTTCAAATCATGCATCTCAATTTAATTCATATTTTCCTAGTCAATAGTATCCACCACAACACTTGGATCCTACTATGCATTGGAAAGGATGGACCTAGTAGCAGGTCCACAATCTTCCTTGGCAACAGGGATGGTAAGGACCAAGATATGGGAACATGCCTATGTATACATATCATATACCATCACAACCATCATACCCTATGCCATCACCTCAACAATATTCACAACAACCATATCCCCCACAAATTCAACATTCATATCCCACACAACCACAAACCCAACCAACTGCACCACCTCAACAATTACAACTCACACAACCCCAAAAACCACAACTTTCATCCACCCAACCTCCAAGGCCCACACAATTGCCTACTCAATCAATTCCTAACCTTAAAATAAGGCAGCTCATATTATTTTCAACATTGAGTTCCCAACCCTTTCCCACCTATCTAGTCACCCTAATGGACCTATAAGATATTCTACTTAGATAGGGAAAGGTGCTCAATAAGAACTCTCCTACAATTATTGAATAAGAGTTATAGGAGGCAACTCCTAATAAAATAAACGATAATGTTAAAATAAAGCAAACTTCCCCACATTTAGAGCTTCCCCAATCATCTAGTTTACCTCCCTATCCAGAAAGGTTAAGCTTGGAAAAAACTAATTGTTTGCCCTGAATTTAACTTGATCTCTAAATTAAGGAATGTTCGCATCAAAGTTTTTTTTATTAAAATTCATTAAAGATATACCAATTTATGCTTAAACCATTAGGGAAAATTGTGTAAAGAATCTCAGGAGAAAGAAGATAGAACCAACAACAATCCAATTTATGGGGAGATCAACGGATCACATGTCAGGACATTTTTTTGTGGAAAAATATCAAGATCCTGGCAACCCGATTGTTTCAATATGCATCAATGATGTTCTCGTCCCAAACACTCTTATTGAATTAGGAGTCACAATCAATATCATGCCTAGACATACCATGGAACAATTATAGTTACTTAACCTTCGTCCTACACCCACTATTTTAGAATTAGCAGACCAATCCAAGATTAAACTTGAGGGTGTATTGGATGATGTGATTGTTTCCTTAGACTCTTGGGAGTACCATGTTGAATATATGGTTTTGCAGCCCAAAATTTCTTCAAGAGGGCATTCCCTAATCTTAGGAAGACCATGGTTGGCCACTGCAAATGCATTTATTGGCTGTAGGTTCGAGAACATGCTTATTTCTCATGATGATTCAGTCAAAAATGTAACATATCCTCCTGCGAAACCTTCTCATGATCCTAAAAACACCCTATGGTTAGACAACGCTAATAGTGATGAAGAGAATAGTCAACCTATCTTTTCTATAGATTAGATTATGTAATTTAAATATCTCACTGAAGAGGATCAGATTCATAGTTTTCTGGTCAATTCAAATTCGTTGCAAATTTTTGACTCATTTGATTGCATTTTTGGTCTATATTTTTAAGATAATTGTGATCTAAGAGATTTATAATCATTGAATAATTTTTGGCAGCCTTAAGAATGTCTTATTCTCACATTATTCATGTTGAAATTAGTCTAGGTAAATTCTTATATATAAATTCTCAACTTGACAATTTTCAACAAGAACAAGTAATCAAAATGTTGCAAAGACACACTAATGCATTCGCATGGAGTTATCATGAAATGAGAGGCATTCATCATGATACTTGTACCCACCATAGCTGCACCCAGGAGAATTATCATCCCATTAGGAAACCTCAAAGACGAATGAACCCGGATTTGAGAGAGATTGTTAAGGAGGAACTACAAAAATTGTTAGATACCAATTTTATATATCTGATTTCAAATAGCCAATGGGTCTCACCCCTCGTCATAGTTCCTAAGAAGAATGAAAAGTAGTGCATTTGTGTTGATTATAGAGAAATTAATAAATCCACTTTAAAGGATTATTTTCCTCTTCCATTTATTTATCAGGTCTTTGGTACACTAGCTGGTAAAAAGTACTTATCTTTTCTCGATGGCTTTAGCGGTTACAGCCAGATATAGATTGCACCCAAGGATTAGAACAAGAAAACCTTCACATGTCCATGGGGTACATTTGCTTACAAAGTGTTTCCCTTTGGAATATGTAATGCTCCTACAACATTCCAAAGAGCAATGTAGGCTATTTTCTCTGGTCCACAATTGTGTGGAATTCTATATGGATGATTTTTTCGTATATGGTGACTCCTTCCGGGAAGCAATAGAGAATTTAGAGAATGTTTTAATAATATATCAAGAGACTAACCTTGCACTAAGTGATACTAAATGTCATATGTTGCAAACTATAGGCATTATCCTTGGTCATTTCATATCTAGTGTGGGGATTCAAGTCGACCCAACAAAGATCAAGGTCATAACAAATCTCCTAGTTCTAGGATCTCCAAAATATGTAAGAATCCTTTTAGGCCATGTTGGTTATTATAGATGATTTATAGAAAACTTTACAAGAATATCCACTCCTTTATTTAAATTGCTTACTAAGGATACTAATTTTTCTTGGGATGATGATTGCCAAGTTGCTTTCGAGAAACTAAAGGAGAAACTCATCAAGGAACCAATTCCGAGGAGACCAAACTGGTCTCTTTCATTTCATATTTCGACCAATGCCTCTAACATAACCCTGGGAGAAGTATTAGGACAACAAGAGAACCAATTATCTTATGATATTTACTTTATTAGTAAAAATCTAATGCATGTTGAACTAAATTGTAATGGAAAATGAATTTTTAGTTATCGTGCATGCAATTAACAAATTAATACATTACATTAGTAGGTATGAAGTCTTTATTCATACTGATCACTCTGTCATTAGGTATCTAATGAAAAAACCTATAACCAATGGTAGGATCACTAGGTGGCTTTTATTGTTGCATGAGTTTAATATTATTATCCTAGATATACCTAGAAAGCCAATCTTAGAAGCATATTTCCTTTATAGGATTCATAATGAAGGACAAGTAACTCATGTAGACAATGATTTTCCTGATGAGCAATTATTTTCCATATCTTCTAACTCTCCTTGGTTTTTAGATGTGGCTAACTATTTGGCTATAGGTAAATTTCCACAACACCTTTCACCCAAAGAAAGACAAAAAATCGTCAGAAACAGTGCCTCGTACTCTTAGGTTGGAGGGGACCTCTTCTGGATAGGACCTGATTTGATCATTAGAATATGTGTACGTGAGGATGAAATGTTTGATGTGTTGAAATATTATCACAATGATCCATGTGGAGGACACTTCGATGACAAAAGGATAGGCTACAAAGTTCTTCATTTAGGGTACTATTGGCCCACCCTTTTCTAGGATGCCAACAAGTATGTTTGAGGTTGTGACATCTATCAGTGGTTGGGCCGCTCAGTACAAGACGACGAGATTCCCTTGAAGCCACAAGTACTCATTGAGCGTTTTGAGAAATGGGTTCTGGATTTTGTAGGGATTATCTTTCCAACATCGAAAAGGAAAAGGTATATTTTGGTTTGTACGGATTACATTACTAAGTGGGTAGAAACCAAAGATCTTTTCCATGCTACTGAACAAGTGGGTGTGGATTTTCTATTCGAGGATATTTTTACATGTTTTGGTGTGCCTAGAAAAATTTTCACGGATCAGGGAGTGCATTTCACATCAAAATTGATCCAAGCCATCACTCGGCGATATCAAGTCAAGCACCAAAAATCCTCCCCCCTATCATCTATAGGTCAATGGGAAGATGGACTCTACCAAAAAGGTCCTTGAAGCGATCCTAACCAAGACAATGAAGCTACATCATTAGGATTGGGAAGATTGGCTTCATGAGGCATTGTGGGATTACAGGATTAAATGGAGGAATATCATCGGGTTCACACCATACAAGCTTGTGTATATCAAACAAGTTCTCCTTCCAATATAAGTTCAGGTGAAATTTTTTAGAATAATAGTCCAGTTGGGTATGGAACTTTCAGATGCAAAACAACAAACAATATCACAACTCGATGAATTGGATGAGATATTCCAACACGCCATTCAACATACCACTCTTGACCAACAGAAGAAAATAAAATGGCACGACAAGTTCATTCGAAAAAATCAATTCAAGTTGGGTGATTGGGCTCTCCTTTTTGACTTAAAATTTAAAATTTTTAAGGTAAATCTCACCACGTGTTGGCTAGGCCCATATGGAATTGTACATGTTTTTTATAGTAGTTCAATGAGAATCCATACCATTGATGGAGAAGTGATTTTTTTCTTGGTTAATGGGCATAGGTTAAAATTGTATCAATAACTTGTCACCCGAAAGAAATTTATTCAGCGCGTTCTACAACAATATGGGATGGAGTTAGTAGGCAGGGAGGACTCACAACTTGCTGCAACCTCAATTTGATATATTTTATTATTTGTAAAAAAAAATGATTTAAAATGTAAAGATAAAAGTAATGTTCAACTGTGAAAACTAGTCCTCCGACGCAGTTAAATAGGAATTTTGCTTGAAAACCAAGTAATTGGTTGGCAAATATTCCCTAAGATCTTTTCTAATAAAAAGGATATTGTTAGTTGTAAGATGAGCAAGCTGGTGTTTTTCAAAAAGAGAAAGTCATGTGTCCCTGTGGTAGCATTTGGTACATGTCCTTGGTTAACTTTCTCGTTACAAAGCTTGATGCAACCATCCTTGTTCTTCTTGTTTTCATAGTTATCATCCACCTCCATTGGAGTTATTTTTCTTGTTCACTCCTTCAACATCCACATCCATCATCCATTTTGTTTACACCTTTAGCAGCCACTTGTTTTTTATAATATGTTGCACATAGAAAACATTTCAAAACAAAATTAAATTTTCTTTTGCAACATGAAAACAAAAAAGTAGAATAAATTATTTCTTCTTTTATTCAGTAGTTCTTTCTTGAGCATTAGAAATTGAATCACATCCTTCAGAAATCAGCCTATGTGTTTGATTCACTTCTATAATAAGTCGGATTAGAATTTCATCACTTCATTTTCAAGTGTTCAACATATGGACTTTAGCATAATTATTTTTTTTCAAAATTCTAGTTCTCTCTATAGTTTGACAATCTTCTAATGTTCCAAGAATAATGATTATGCAGATGATCAGTGTCAAGCTTCCCAACAGTGGCTCCAATAATTACATTTTCAACATCTGCACACAATCCTATAACCATCATGCAGTCTTGTAACTATTGTTTTTAGTTGCTACAAGACCCCTATATTAGTTACAAGATGACATGTAACAAGCCAGTTGGAATTTGTATTACAACCTCTATATGAGATATATCCTATGATCTTATATATACCCTAACTTACACCCATATCCATTATTACATCGTCCATTCCCTTCATCCCTTCACCAAACTATGATTTTCCATATACCATACTTTATTATCATTAAAACATTGCTCCACAATCTTCATTCATTGCACAAGGATCGTATGCAATAATTTGACTACATGAAACGAATGATTGTTATCTCTCTTATTTTGAATCACTTGGAGGATTCTAAATAAGTCCATACATGCATATCTCCCAAACTTTGTTCTCCCATCCCTGAATTCTGTGTCTGCCCATTGACAGTGAAAATTTCTCAAAACAGGGCATCTACGTATCCTCATACACTTATATTGGTGAAATCATGGGAAAGATCAGTGCAATCAAGTAAGATCCATGGTGTTTGAAAATGTTGGAGGCATACCCTAAATACAATGCCAACAAATCCATTCTCAAGGCTACAGGGTGGCTTATGTTCCTTACGAAATTTTAGGGTTATGAGGCCTCTATTACCAGATCATTCGTAGAAGGGTTCGATGGTCATGTCACTCGCATGGGAGATTTGATTATTGTGCTATATGAAGAATCATTGGCTCAAGCCACCAGACTACCTCGAATAGGGGAAAGGTGGTTTAAAAACATGCTAGTCGAGCAGGGGGTATGGACTCAGTTCTTTAGTTTAGAGGAACAAAGCCCAAATTGGAAGAAGGGGGTACCTATAGCCTGGATCACAGATAAATGGAGGAACCTATTGTTCATATTGCAAAAGGTTGTCACATCTGAGGGGGTAGTATGTCATTACTTTCCTTTATTACATTCACCTTTTTCTACATTTTGAAGCCAACAATCATTTAAATTTCCCATTTTATTTATGTCAAAGTCCGAGTAGAATGGTGAAATGTACTCAAGCAAACCCTAGGAATGTCAATCGTAGCTTGTATCACCATGGCATGGTAAAAAGTTTAATTGTGGAAGAATTACATAAGAGAGGAGACAATTAGGACAAATTCTTGCTACTTAATGGATTTGATGGTGAGTCTATTGCACATGAAAAGATACCTCGGGAGGTGCATGATTTCCTTGAGTAGGATGACATAAATGATAATGAAGACCTCAGTCTCTAGGAAGTTGAAACCTTCACCACTTATGGAGAGAGTTCTAAAAGACAACCCATAAAGAAGAGACCTTGACAGTCTGCTCTTATCACCCCTAAGAGAATTACCAGGAGCATGACTCAAAAGAAGCCTCAAAAGCAGATTTTCAACCCTCCATTACCAAAAAACCCATGTTCACTCAAAATTGATACTTCCCTGCACGTTAAATCGGTGCCAACTGAGAACATTCATGTCCAATGGAAGGAATTTTCGACCCCCGTGTTCAAGAAGTTTAGAGGTCAATCCTCTCAGCTTAATACTCCTATATGTCCATACCCCGACTTTGTCAAGCCTTCAACACCAATACCCCAAGATTTTGAGCACACCACAGATTATTATGAGTGTGCAAGAGAAATTGTGTCTCCAGATAGGTCAATTCCTTCTAGATTGAAGAAGAAAAGTAAAAATATTAAGATATTGAAGGCATAAATCAAAGAATATAAAATCTTGGATAGACATGTGAAGAATGAGAACATGACCTTAAAAGCAAAAGGTGCTCGATTATAGGAATAATTTGAAATATTAACAAAATAGAATAAGAGGTTATTCAAACATGTAAGGAAGTGGTATAGGAAAACTCATATGCTCACAATCCATAATAAGGCCTTGGGAAAGAAACTCAGAGTAGAGAAAAATTAGAGGAGATCCAATGTGAGTATATTGATAGGGAAATGATGCAGTTGAGATATTTACCAAATTTTGCACAAATTTTGATAGATTTTGGCACCAGGACATCAACAATATATCTTGTTTGCATGAGGACACGCAAAGTATTAAGCATGGGGGAGATATTGGGCCTATGAATTGATGCCATTTTCACTACCAATTAACCCTTTTTGACCCATCATAACCATCCCTCCTACAACATTATCACTCCTTTTATCTTGTTTCCAATGCAAAGGTCATTCAAAAGATAAAAACCTAATCTTGTTGGTTAATCAATGTTTTTTCCATTGTTTTTAATGAATTAGGGAGATTTCGAGTTAGCTTGTTACTAATGATGGTTAACCAGTCCAGGTCCTATAACTCATGAAGTGATCATGTAACCTACCTCGATCTTGGGCATACACCCGAGCGTCCATAAAAGAATTGAAGACATGGGTTCTTCTTCTAGATGCCCCGAAATGCTTCCATGCTGATCAGATCAATTCCAAGACACACAAGGTTAGTGCTTATCCTTGGTCAAAGATGATGGTCAACTACACTCCAAATAGTGCATCCAACAACAAAATCGATCGTGGATGAGATTTGGAGACATTCTCAGGCATTAATATGTCATGAGAATATCCTCTAAAATAAATTTCGAGTTATTCTTGTCAGAAGCAACATCCAAGATCGAATTGTTTCTATATTTTGTATTTGTTGATGTTGAAAATGATGTATCCAGGGCATGATACAAGAGTTTCGTCCTTGGGTTTACTTGCACACTCTTGTGAACAAATGTATATATAATTTAGCTTAGACACTGTAGAGATCAGATTAACATTGCTACATTATTACTATGTTTATGCATTTCTAAACTTTAATCATTTAATACAATTGTCCATGTTGATGTTCTGAAGATAACTTTTTGTGTGTGCAATTCACCCTTAGACTGGTATCCTTCTAGCGGCGTGATGCTGATTGGGAAGGCCCACCAATTTGGTCCACATTGCCATTTTATTTCATATAGTTTTAGATTTATAATTGTAATAAGTTTATGTATTGTTTATGTTAGCTTAATCTCATAGTAGTTCATTTATGTTCTTAATTAAATAGTGAGTAAATCTTTCTTTCTTGAATGTTGTGTGGATCCTTGCAGGGGTTATATCTTCCACTGAAGGTTAAGAGAACAAGCTATATTTTGTACTATGTCATAGGAATGTTTATATGGTGAATGGAAGAATGTGACTTGTGCCATAAAAATACCATGTCATTATCTCAGTGCACAAGTGATACCTCTGATAAGTTAAAATTTCAATTTTTCTCTTGAAATGCATGTTTTCAATTACATTAGCAACCTACAGGATCATAAATTTCATTGAATATCTGAATTTGACACTTGCTTCACTATCAATTACAGGGACATTTAAAACCTAAATGGAATCCTCTAACTTCTAAGCCAACAAAGCATTTCTTCAATTAGCATCTAGTGAGAAAACTATCTATGTAATGATTTCATTTTTTGTTTTCAATAGGTTAAACTTTGAAGAGTGACTTTGCTTAAAATATTAGATCAGAATTTAGAAGCTTCTTGAAGAATAGGAACCATCCATGTACTAGACTCTACACAAATAATGTTAGTATCTCATTAGTATCTCACAAGCTTATGCTCCAGAGTTGATAATTAAATGTCTAGAATTTAAGTTAATTAAATTGACTAACAATGAAAAAGATACACTACCAGTGGCTGACTTGTTGTATGGTTCATATTACTTGTCGATATAAATCATGTTGCATTATATGATTGTGTTGCAGGGAAGACAATATTTAGGGGCCCATAGTCGTAGGAGTCTGTCTTATGCATGTGTGGAACTATTGCTTGGAATTATAAACATATTAAAATCAATATCACATTTTACATTTTCTTGATATCACATAAATAGTAAGTATATATGTTAATGAATGTGTACTTGTACATGTATTTGTTCTTTGTGTATATTGTGACAAATATTTAGTTTGGAGGCATGGCAGGTGTGGGAGGGGTGTTGTATGTCCCAGGAGGACATTTGGAATTCACCTTTGCATGGAGTATTGGCCACTCTTAAAATAACCAAGCTGAAGCTTATGCCTTGCTATAGGGTCTAATTCTAGCAAAGGTTCAAGGTATTTTTTACCTTACCATAGTCGAAGAATCTAAATTGATAAGTAATCATGCAAGACAAAACTATTTACCGAAGAATACACATCTTTGAGCCATCCTTTGTAGAATTCAAATATCTATCCACTGCTTTCATGCAATTGAATTCTTTCATGTCTTAAGATCAAAAAACCAGGAGTTCGACAAGCAGGTCAACCAAACCATCAGACGTCAAGAAGGAATCATCTCCATCAATGGATCTCAAAAGAAATAATTCCATGAAATGCCAAATACGCACACAAGAATTGAAAAGGGGAGGCCACTGGTTCTTACCCCTTATGAAATGCTTAGGTCCTAAAGAAATTTGTTTATTGAATAAAGACTTTAACAAAAGGGGAGACGCCCCCCTTTTCGAGAAGCCCACCTTCTATTCGATGTCGTCCAATCAAACATTTACAAGGGGGTCATGATGATGGCATCACATTCTCATGGGCACGTATACACCATGCATTCCCACAAGCCTCTCTTAATCTCCTTTGTTGGGATCAATATTTTCCCCAGCCACATTCACTCCCTCCTCTACAATGTGGGAAGATCATGGATGTACTTTGTTGAGTCATAGTTCCTTGCAATGATTTCTAAAGGTGGCGAAAGGATGACAGTGACTCATCCTGTGTGTGGGAAATTTATTTCCAAGGGTGGAGAAGGTGTGAAGGTGACATCGATCATGTGTGGTGATCTATTTACCTCAGACATGGATCATTTTCAATTTGGCTTCTATGTTTGGGTGAGGGAATTCAACTATGTTCTCTTGTTCGGTTTGTTTCTTTATTGGTTTGGTTTAGGAGTCATGAAATGGTGGCCAGGAATACAGGGTGTTAAATTAGTAGAATGGAGCAGCCGGAAGCAGATATGGAAGACTCTTGAAACAATATTCTATCATTTCATATTCATTTCAATGGCCTCTCAAATCATATGCTCATATTTATAGAAGAATATGTTTCCCATAGACAAACCATTTGGAAACTACAGGATGAATAATGCATGACTCTTAGACATGAATAAAATGAATTTTGTGATAAGCCTCAATAAAATATGATCCTTCCAATAGAAAATGACACTCCAAGCAATGCAGATGAAGCTTCCTCTCTGAAATAATCCCCTGCTCAGTTGGATTTGAATGCCCCAGTGCCAGGAACAAAGTAATGGTACCTATTCAGTTATGCCTTGAAGGGTTTTTCCTAAATGTTTCATTTTTGCATATATATCTTGGGTAACTTTTATAGATTGTATTCAGGAAAGATCTATGGATTTATGTATTGGGGGGGAGGAGGGGATGTAAATCCGGTAACAACATCTCGAGTGACCCTTCAACATGGAATTTTTTATAGACTAGTGGAATATTTTGAATCTTATGTACTTCCCATACATTTTTTAACGTCACATTTTTATTAATAAAATTTCTTTCCTCTTTCTATTAAAAAAAAAACAATCTGGGAATGATCAAATTCAATAACACTTGTCTATATTCAATCTATATATATTTGTGTTGAATTTGTTGATATTATGGTAGTTGTGGGAGGTATTTACCTCCACGTGTAAATCTGACGAGAATAGAATATTTAGGGAAGAAAGAAGAAACCCAAATTAATTGGTTAATAACCCTAGAAGACAAGTCATCTCAAGAGAATGACTTGTATTAGGTTATTAGCCTCCAAAAGAAGAATTCGGCTAAAGGAAATGTTATATACTAAAGAATTAGTACCTAGAATGAGAAGTCGGCCCAAGCAGTCTGCCAGAAATAGTATAAATACAGGAGGCCAGTCTTCATTCTAGCCAACATTCTTAGAACTGTAGAAGCAACACTTGTGTGCATTGCAGTTGGCCAGTTTGTGCGTAAGTTTGGAGGAGAGTTGTTGTTGCAGCTGCTGTAACTAGCATATTTCGGTTTTGGCTTAGACTATCTCTCGGTTATGGTTTGGGCTCTCTGATCAACTCTTGTTACTCTTGCTTGGTGCGTTATCCTTGGAGAAAGGGTGTGCCACCTTTGTTTGCTATCTAGCCTAGGGTTTTCTTCCGAAATGATTCTCTGTCAAGGTTAAGGTGCTCAGGGGTGGCTTCAGCCTATGGTTGGGTGACAATATTGCTATATTCTCTATGGTTAAATGAGCACATCCATTACTTTCTAACAGGTTATGGACCCACACTATCTTCGAACAGTCTAACCACTGGAAGATAGATTGGGAGGATTTTCTCAGTTGCAGTTGCAGTTGCAGCCAGTTTTTGTTGCAGCAACAAAACCCTAACTCTCTCGTTGAGGCACCTTAAGTGAAGGAATTGACCTAATTTCTGGATAGGCTAGTGCGCCCTATCCTAGCGCATCTCCTGGTACTCTCAACAAGCTAAGACGTCAAGTTTGAGTTTTTGGTCAAATCTAGGGTTGACCAAGTCAAAGGAGCCATGAATTACTTTATGAAGTCAGAAAACAAGTTAGAAGGGGCTTCTAACTTCGGAGCATGGAAGACAAGGATTGATCTCATCCTTGCCAAGAATAAAGTGTTGGATATCGTGAAAGGAAATATTGTGGAACCAGAGTTTGAAGAAGGAAAAGGGAAGGAACCACAGAACGTTGCAGTTATGGAGAATTTCAAAGACAATGACATCAATGCCATGAGTATCATAGTGGATTCTATAAAATACCACTTGATACCCTACATCTCCCATATTGATTCATCTAAGAATATGTACGATGCCCTAATAAACCTCTTCTCAGTCAGAAACATTGGACATGTAATGAGTCTAAAGAATGAGCTCTGTGACATGAAAATGAATGATGATGATAGCATAACATCATACTTTGTGAGAATCTCTCAGTTGAGAGATCAACTACAAGTCATTGAAGAGATCATTTCATAGAAGGAACTAGTAAATATAGTACTCAATGGTCTTCCCAAGACATGGGATGCATTTGTCGCAAGCATGAACACAAGGAAGGAGTATCCCACATTTGAAGAACTTTGGACTTGTTGTGCACAAGAAGAATCAAGGATCAGTGAAAAAGAGAAACCCCAAAATAAATACGATGATCAAGCCTTCACAGCAAAGTTCAAGAATTTCAGGAATAAAAAGAATTTTGGCTCCAGGAATAAACCAAATCAAGAGAAAGATATGTCAAAAATACAATTCTTCAATTGTCGAAAGTATGGTCACTACAATAATCATTGTCTCGAGTTAAAGAAAAGGAAGGAAACACATGAAGAATCAGTTGTCGAAGAAAGGGAACCCTCAAAGAAAGCCAAGCAGGACAAACCAAACTTCTTCTTCTAAGACAAGGTAACAATACTCTTCATAGTTCTTGTACATACCATGTTTACATAGTTCCTGTACATATCTTGCATATCTATCTCTTAGAATATAAGAGGTTCAAAGAGAAACTACACTTATGGAAGATCAACAAAATAAGGACTTGCTATCACAATGACTACAAGTTAGGCAATACACATGAAAGGATGAAGTACATCAACAACCCCTAGTAACAATTCATGTGGAAGCTAGTACATAAGTAACAACTGCAAGATAAGCAGAAATCATAATCAATCTTGAAGAATCCTAGAATAAATAAAGACAGAAAGAAGTCAGCAATCAAGAGGAAATTGAAAAAATATCTGTGACACTTTGCAGAAGACAATAAGGATGCAAACAAAAGCATGGACTCTCCTAGATGGAGGGATCCAATTATATATTTCCAAAATAAGAGCATGCATTCATGCATGAAGCAAGGATTAGGAGGGAGATAATCCTAAATAATATGATCCACTGAAGATGATGAAGTATCTATCCATGGTAGAAACCATGAAAAGCAACACATGTTCAAAGTGACTTTAGAAGAAGTCTTCTTCGAAAAGAAGCCTTAAAGTATCCCTGGTTGTCCATCCACATCCATGATCCTATGATGAAAGAAAGAAGTTGGAATCTTCAGGGCATGGAATCTATAGAAAACTCCATGGACCTAAGATCTAAAGAAAAACATGAGGAAGAACATGAAGATTCCAAGAGAGAAGGAAAAGCTAGAACAACCAGTCATTGTATCAAGAATCACAAGACTACCAACATGATCTAAACTCTCTAAAAGCAATCAAGTAGAGGAACTGATGAAGAATAGTGTATGAAATACTTATGAATGTAAGAATTGCGAGATCCAAAACTAGAGGTTCTCCCAGATGGAGGGAAAAAACTATGATGATTTCTTGTTCCAGTAAACTAGACATACCTCTACATGAGCCATTATATCGTCCGCAATATCCATGGGTTGGATTTTACATCAGATGAATGCAAAAACTATTCTCTAGAATAATTGAACAAATAGCGTATGAAGAGCAACCTCAAGGCTTTAAGGTATACCAGGAAGAGACTCTTGTATGCATATGAAAGAAAACAAATTGGTAAAGAACCTCCAATATGCAACATAAGTGTGGTGAAAATTTTTCTATAACAAGAGATATTGTATCAGAATGGTTACTCAGAAGCTCGGGATGATGGATTGCTAATCCATGCCAAACTCTCATGATGGTAGAAGAAGTACCACTTGGATACGTTCCAGTTTGACCCTTGCCACGATGTTATGAGCTATCAGGAAACAAAATATGAATCCAACAATGATATACTATATTGATCAGAGCTATATGAAGCCTTCAGACAAAACCAGTATTCCAGAAAGACGAAGTACATTTGAAATCAAGCATTACATTCTCTGTGATGAAGTCCAGAAAAGAGAAGTGGTTCTCCAATATATATACCTCCACAGATGAGAAGATAAGAAAATATTTTGGTAAGGCCTCTGTCCAAGATGAAAGAGTTTGTGTACTCAAGCTAGAGCTCATGGAGACGACTTCCTTACTGAAAAAGGAAGAGTTGAATCCTAGGTTGGGAGGGAGCACTGATGTGTTATTGATTTATGGACAATCATTTTTGAAGTTCAAAAAATGGTCCAGGATGAGCAGTTCCTTTCCAGTTTGGAAAGTGGTTTGTGATTTCTGATGGATAGGCATTCTCTAGTTCAGAAAATGGTCCAGATTGAACGGTCATTTTCGTAATGAAAATGGTTTGATGGATTGTTGATGTACCATATACAGTGATTCCCCTTGTGTCCAGTGTGGGGGAATGGTCTAGGACAGTCTCTCTTCTTGATGATCACTCTCAGTAGTGGTCAAGAAGACTGGTCTACCTTGCTGGACATTCATTCTTTCGAAGCTCACAATTGTGAGTAGTTTCGAAGAATGGTCTGTTTTGGAGGTTGGTGTAGGACAGTCATTCCCTAGGGAAGATTCATTCTCTCCAGGTTGCACTTTGTTTAGTGTAGGAGGAATGGCCCAGATAGGCGAATGGTCCAGGTTCAACAATCAAGGACAAACATTCCCTAGGGCAGACTCATTCTCTCCAGGTTGCACTTTGTTTAGTGTCGGAGGAATGACCCAAATAGGTGAATGGTCCAGGCTCAGAAATCGGGACAGTTATTCTTCCTTGCTTGAGAAGAATATCCCAGATAGCTCATCGTTGATGTTTTACCTTCTGAGGGCATATGCTCTTCCAGATCTCACAAATGTGAGTGGAAGAATGGCCTAGATGATTCAGTTTATATCATAACAATTTTTTCTGTGTAGGTTGATATCAGATGATATGATTGCTATGGAGATTTTATTTCTTTGGACAATAGATGTATGCTACTATGGTGGATGTGTTCCACTGATTGTGACTATATGTCACTGATCAAGTATTTGTGTGCTACTTGGTGTGGTAGTGTACCACTGGATTGTAGTTGTGTACTACTATGGATAGACACATTTATGTTCTATTGAATGACATTGTTTTGATTGCCTTGAAGACTATCAATAGTGTTGGAAATGATTATCAGCTAGATGGATGATCAATGGCCAAAGATTCCCCAGACGGAAAATGGTCCAAGACATTTATTCTTCTAGAACATATGTCTGGATTAGAAGAATGGTTCTTGTGTCACTATGTGGAGTGAGTGACTTATCTAGCATCATTCATGATTACTTAGATGGAGTATGGTTTTGAGAGCTGATGCAGTTGATGACACTGGTATTGATGATGGTGCTCATGATATAATCATGAGATAATCTATATGACTATGTTGATGCTACCGAGTGAATGGTATGTTTGTGCTCAAGACCATTACCTTCAATACCTCCCTAGCTAGGAGGGAGTGTTGATATTATGGTAGCTGCGGGAGGTATTTACCTCCACGTGTAAATCTGACTAGAATAAAATATTCAGGGAAGAAAGAAGAAACCCAAATTAATTGGTTAATAACCCTAGAAGACAAGCCAGCTCAAGAGAATGACTTGTATTAGGTTATTAGCCTCCAAGAGAAGAAGTCGGCCCAGGCAGTCTACCAGAAATAGTATAAATACAGGAGGCCAGTCTTCATTCTAGCCAACATTCTTAGAACTGTAGAAGCAACACTTGTGCGCACTGCAGTTGGCCAGTTTGTGCATAAGTTTGGAGGAGAGTTGTTGTTGCAGTTGCTGCAACTAGAAGATTTAGGTTTTGGCTTGGACTGTCTCTTGGTTATGGTTTGGACTCTCTGATCAGCTCTTGTTACTCTTGCTTGGTGCACTATCCTTGGAGAAAGGGTGTGCCACCTTTGTTTGGCTATCTAGCCTAGGGTTTTCTTCCGAAATGATTCTCTGTCAAGGTTAAGGTGCTCGGGGGTGGCTTCGGCCTATGGTTGGGTGAAAATATTTCTATATTGTCTATGGTTAAACGAGCACATCCATTACTTTCTAACATAATCCATATGTAGAATCACTCTCTTCATTTTTGCTTTCCTCTTTGCAAAATACAAACCTAAAAGCACAATCAATCTAGTCAGCTTCAATAATGGTTATTAGTTTCTATGCAACAAATCAATATGTTTGTCACTTATGGATCATAAGTACAAGTGTCTGTGCCTTTAATATCTATGTTCATTTAGGTATCAATTGTTTGTATTGTTTGTCTATGAAATTATTCCTCCTTATGCTATTTGTTATTTATATGTAATTAAGATGAAGGTGTTGTTTTAAGGGGAGGTTCCTCTAGAGGCCTTTGTTGTCTATCCAATTCCTACAAGAACTTGTTATATGTTCATCAACAATCGACAAAACTTCTCTCTCCACATTTCTCCTCCTTCATCGACTCCAAACTACGACTGCTCAATAGGTGGTGGCTTCCAAGCTTCTTCTTCATCTTGGTCTACCCTTTGTTTTGGCTTTTGGGCAGTTCAGTTCGACCTAGGCAGTTTCCTAAGCTATACACATGCATTAAACCTCAACCTTCATTACAAGAGTGACCAAACAACAAACAGACAAGATCTCCGGCCTACTATGTGTTATTAGTATGCATGCATGCTTTTTATGGATTTGATATTATTGACTTGCTCTGCTCCCACCTCCCACCCACAACCAATGAGGATGATTTTCTTGTTCTACTACTAAACTGCAAGTTATTTTGTATATTAATAATAACTCGACCTTCCTCTCCATTATGAGGTTCATGTAGAGGTTCTTTAAGAGGAGGCAATGATGACTCTTCTGAAGATTTTTTTTTTATTGTAATATACCAATAATGTGGATTTATCTAATCAACTTTATATGGATAGGTAGACAGATAGGATTTGGGACATTGTTTCTTAGATAGTCCATCTGTTGCTCGATCTCAATAACATCTCTTTTGGGATCGATCTAAATTATCCCATTGAAATAAGCCAAAACCGAAGGTAATGCAACCTGACACAATGATATTTTGCACATACCAATGGTGTAACCAATATATTGGTCGGACATTCTCAAACTACAAAGAAGCGAGAAGTTCACAGGAGTATTTGGGGGGTTTCTCCTTAATGTCTTCCTTCTAAGACTCCACATCATGGAAGCCAAAGCAGAGGGAGAAACCCCCAATTGGCCTTTGCACTTCCACTCTCATGGAGGCCCAGGAATTCAAGGAGATGACGAAGCACATGGAAGAAGCCAAATTTTCCTTGCATGGCTTAAAGCCTGGATAACCCCTAAGGAATTAGTGTGCAATCCTTGTTTCTCCACTTTTGATTTTCAGTACTACACAACAAAGGAGCTTGCTCATAACACAAGGGTAAGAATTATGTTATGTTAAATTGGCATTAATTTTCTTGTTTTTTTTTATCTTATTGCCCTGTGATCAAATCACAAGGATGATTTTTGCACGAGGTTTGTACACAATGCAATTATAACATATTCATTTTGAATTTCCATGACCACTCTCCATGCCCATGAATGGAAATCCACCATCTACTCGTATGATAATTACATTAAGGTGTTTTTAAGGAGAAATTTTATTATCATGCGAGTAAAAGAGAACATAGGAAGATCCACACCACCCCCTAGAGTCACAAACCCAATCAACCTAATTTTGACCCTTTAACATAGCCTGACATAGTAGAATCCACCAAGATGTCTACCCACTCAACCTAATTTTGATCCTTTAATACACCTATGAAGTAGAATCCACCAAGATATCCACCTA
Organism: Picea glauca; assembly: GCA_000966675.3. Classification (NCBI taxonomy): domain Eukaryota; kingdom Viridiplantae; phylum Streptophyta; class Pinopsida; order Pinales; family Pinaceae; genus Picea; species Picea glauca. The sequence continues at coordinate 464,373 of JZKD02S1673614.1, forward strand.
ATCTAGGGTAATTTGGGCAAGGTCTTCTATTTTCGGTATGTTCCATAATTTTCAAATCTTTACTACTTTTGGTTTTGCTACAAAATACTAGATAGTATGTTATCTAAGCTTATTTGTCCTTGAGTTAAACCACTATCTCATCTGGGCCATACATCGATAAATTTATGAGCTTAGAAAAACAATATGGGTTTGTTATTATGGAGGAGAAACAAGAAGGTATCTAAAGAAAAAACCAAAGAGACTCATTCACCTTTAATTGTTTCAACCACACCATCTGCCCAACAATCCACATATTCATACAATGGCATTGTCATGGAGGTCCCAAGGCCCAAAGAAACACATGTCTTTGAATTTGGGTTAGTTTCTAAGTTAGAGGATGGAATCACATTAGTTGGGTATTGTCCAGTTTCCAATGATATTGATCCATGTCGATGGGAAATCCTCCTAACAAGGGATCATCAGGCTCCCAGTTCCAAGCAGTTTTTTGATACAGAGTGGCTCCCCTTTGGTCTCTTGCTTGTTGGGTAATTGTATTTATGTGGGATATACGAGATAAGTTATGTTAAGCATACAAGGTTAGGTTATGAGTTATTATTCATTTCTCTATTGTATCTATTTCATTGTTTTCTGTCAAATTTGACAATCCATATGATACTATTAGTTAGACTTCTTATTTATCTTATTTAGTTGGTTGAACAATTTGATTCATACCAATGTTATAAAGGCATTTTTTATTAGTGCAATTATGATATAGTTATTGTAGCCAGATCGTCTAAGAATTGGACCTGTGTTGGTCTTAGTGAAAACAAATATAGTATAAAATGATATTTTGTAATAATAAAATATTGGTTTTTCTGTCTTTGGCTACTATGTGGAGTAATTCAATATTGTAAGTGGTATTTTGTTGGTAAATGGAGTTGTGTAATGAAGTATATAATCGAAGATGGTATTCTGAATGCTTGTGTGGAAGAGTAATCCGTCCCAATGCCAAATTAAAATGCGCACTATTACAAGTGAGTAGGGTCTACCCTCTCTATAGGGTACATAACTATGGACTAATGGGCCCCTTCTTTAATTTTTTTTGTTCGAAGAACAAAAAGATTTTTATATTACAATTGAAATATTACATGATAGAACTAAAAACCTTTTATTCATTGAGTTTTTTAAGGTGAATGTTGATTGAGCAGATTGCGAAGAAAGGTTATAGAAATAAGTTTTGGTTGGGTGAAGAATGAACTGTTCAAATTGAATATGTAAATTGAGCAATAATTCATGAACAATGAGTTTATTTTGTCATGAATTTGATGGCTTAGCATCTAGAGTCTAGAGTTTATGGTTTTGTAAATTATAAATAAATGATTGTAAAGGACCAAGGTGTAGCTTACAATCATGACTTTTTTTGTCCAAAACTCAAGAAGACCATGTTATGTCTTTTAGGAAAGATCGCATCAACAACTATTAGTTCATTGTGCACTTTATATGAATAGTTATAAATTAAGATCTCCACCACTTGAAGAACAATGCAGTGGTTAATGAGAATGTAGGTTGTATCTTGTAGGGTGGATTAACAAGAAATGTAACTTTAATATTTTATGGATATATTGGTTTGCAATTCCAAAGACATCATTTTTGTTTTGCAATATTGTAGATGTATAGAAATGTAACAAAAATGGTAAACCCTTCTATTTTTTGCATTTCTCCTCCAAAACCTTGAAACCATCTCCTACAATCTAGGACACCATAGGGGTATTGGATGCTTTCAATGTTTAACATGATGGCATTTTTTAGGCAAGGAAAACCTATCCCACCCAATACATGAACATCAAATTCACACTGACACATTTTTCTAGGATAGACAGTTTCTAAGATTATAATGAACACTCTATCTTTTGTTATTTATTTGAGGTTAAATTGAATATACCTCATTCAAAACAAGAATGCAAGTCCAATGTGTCCCCTACGTTTTATGTCCTTTTCTTTGTTGCATGGATTCCATTTTAGAGAATTGCATTTCTTGCTCATTTAATTTGAACACTAGATTTTCACTAACACATTTTTCTAGGATGTATGGTTTCTCAGATTTTAGTGCTCATGTCTTTTGTTAGCCTTTGGGGTTACTCCAAAAGCATTTTCACTTAGCTAGGAGAGCACATCCCCACTCAAATAACAAACGACTGTCTAAAAGTGTGAATGATCACAACACAAAATCTCTCTGACATGCCTCCAAGTCTTATTACCTTTTCCTATGCCTACACCTGAGAAAGCAAAGTTTAATTAATATGCCCAAAGTAGTTTCAACACCATATTTAACTTGCCTATGAACTCATCTCATGTAGTAAATGGGTGGTTACTTAATGTCAATGAGTGAAGAACATCCCACATTGTTGGGTTGTAGGTTCGATTTTAACATGGAGTTATTTTTATTCATTTTTAGTGGATGATTTGGAAGAACAATACGAATTTGCAAAGTTAAATCTCTGTAATAGGTTTCCTCTCTAAGACCATGATTTGAAACAAGAAATGTGGAAATTTTCATTAACAAATTACAAAAGAAATTAACCTGCAATGAACCTAACATTGATAGAGAGGATCATTTTAAGGAATAGAACAGTTGGGGTTACATAGCTCTATGATGGGACTAATTCAATTTATGCAGCCAAAGCCTATGAGATACAAAAGTAAGAGAAAATCCATAATTAACCATGAATTAACTCAAATTTGGGCTTTGATTTCTTAATGTCCAACAACCCATAGTACATTAATCCTTGTTTTGTGGGAGAATCGTGATTTGTCTATTGCCTTGCAACTTTAATAAATCGATAACGTATTTGAACTATTGATTTTAATTTCATCTATGACTCGAATATTTGAATTATGGTTGAAAGGTTTATGAAATAATGAATGTATTTTGCAAGCTGCATATGTATAAAATTATTGTTTATGGCATGAACTTTCAATCCTTGAACATGTAATAGACATGCAATCACTCACAAGGAATCTGTCGATATTGAAAGCTACAGAAATAGAACAATCATACAAATTAATTAAGCAACATAATGCATTAAACAAAGTGAAATTAAATGGATATATATTAGTTTTTTTTTTCTCATTAAGGGTGGAAAAGATTTGACACATCAAGATGCAATTTTTGGTTGAAAGTTGTCATTCCATTTAATTTTCAGAATATTTGGACAACAACCACTGGACAATAGAGAAAACTAACTCAATGGATATGTTGGCTAATGCAAAACCTTATCTCGAACTTCCTAATATTTTTCATCCATAAATTTAAAACCCTTAGTATGTGTGTGAATTTCTATTTTTGAAATTTCCATAGCATGTGTGAGAATTTATATTTTTTAAATTTCCAAGCATACGTGTCCATTTATATCTTTGTCATTTATAGTAGGATACACAAGTGAGAACTAAGGACATATATATTATGGATATCCCTCTAACATGAAGGTTTGTATACAATGTAGCTTAAAGTGGAAAATTAAACAAAATAACATATTTTTTCTGACATAGAAGTATGTATTTGGTTTGTAAGAAATAACTGCACTAACATATCTTCCTACTTCCCGTAAAAATTGACATAATCAACTGCTTTTGGCTCTCACCAATTTTTTTTTACAATATCTTTAAGATTATATGGAAGTTTGTCTATACAAACAATAAATAAATCAATAATTACTTTCATTCACAATTTTGGTGGTTGCTTATTGGTAAACTTGAACCTGTGCTTGTCAGTCTCAATGAAGAAAATAAACACTTAGCCTAAAATTGGGCTTTGATTTCATTTATGGGTAAATAACGAGTTGTATGTTGTTTCACACCTTTAATAGGCTAATGAGTCACTTGAACTGAAGATTTTGGTTTTCTATGATTCAAATATTTCAATTGTGGTTGAAAGGTTTATGAAGGAATGATTGTAATTTAGATAAGTAGAAACCATAAACTTAATACTCTCACGGAATCCCCAAAGAATGAAGCAAGGGCAATAGAATGGTGAACATCGATACAATTAGCATTGCCAGAGAAATTGTCAGTGGTTGAAATAGAACAAAGATCCCTCTTACTGAGGATTATAAATAATTTAGTAAAATTAAAATGAATAGATGTGAGTTGATGTTTATCTCATTCATGTAGGTACATCTAGATATAATAATTATGCCTAAGGTGTTCCTTAAGAGGTTGGTTCTATGGGATTTTTTGTCGTCTCTCATATGGTTAATTACATCGAAGGAGTTTTTAGGGGGTGGTTCTTCTTCCACATTCGTTGTCTATTATTGTCTCTTCTTTCTATTCCATTTTTCTTTGGAAAAGTCATGGTCACATATATGTCATTATTGCAAGTGGACATGCAGTCGGGCGATTCAAATTTTGAGTTACAGGATCGTTGAAAATATTTCGCGAGATGTGGGATGAAGATGGACCTTGTGAAGTATTCATTTTCCATCAAAAAAAAAATCCCTCAGTCTTTAAACAACATAACTACCCCAATTAACTTTGATGTTTCATTTCCCCTACTTCTATGGTATGCTAGTTATATATATATATATATATATATATATATATATATAATTTCTTGTGTCGGGTTTAGCTTGGGTAATTAGGAGGAGATATTATCTTCCCCATCAAGGTTCAAGTGACATATTGAACTCATAACACAATTGTCTATTTAAATTAAAAATTGTCATCAATATTTTTGTTAAATATTAATTATTTTTTAAATATATATTGTTTTTTGTGTTTGTTATAAATGTTGATCACTTGTGATGCCAACATTTCAAATATTGGCTAAGAAACCAAAACCTAGAGGCATCTAAGCCATCAAAATCACCCGGAGATCGCACCTAGCTGGGCCACACCAACCCTTAACATGACTGGATTTTTGGGTGTCTCCTCCCAACTAAACACATTGTAAAGGTATTGAACTCAAATCACCTAGCAAATAAAACCCACACCTCAACCACTTAAAGTACCAAGAATTGACAAAAATATATTAAAATTATTATCTTCAAAACACCAAGACGAAATTACCTATTTAAATAAAAATTGTCATCAATGTTCATTAAATATTAAATATTGATTAACATTGGAAAAAGAAATACTAGAATTATTATCTTCAAGAGTATTATAAAATTATAAGTCTTTTTTTACATTAAAAAATACCTAATACTGCCGTATATAAAACAAGACATGTTCAAGAAGTGGGGATGGCCCCATAATTATTGATAAATATTTCCACAATGATTGAGAGTCAATTTTTAATTTTATTTGTTTATAAATATATTAATTGTTATTTAGAAACTCTTTTGTTTCTTAAGTTATGTAAATGTTTTTTAATAAGGAATGCATGTTTTGAGCTTTGTTCTAAACTCACTTTCACTTGTATATAAATAATTATATTAATTATTATTTAAATTTGTCTTATATGAAAAAGGAAAGAGTTATCATGTTTTTATATTGATATAATAATAATAAAACACTTTTAATTATATATAAATGTTACCTAAAATTTATTAGTTTTAACGTGTAAACACGGAAGAGATAAATTCTAATTTTAAATTAACAAAAGAATAATATAACATTTTAAATAAGAATAATAATGAAAATGTTATTTTAGGCTATTTAATGGGATAAAATATTTTTTTAGGTTTAGTGGCATTTTATTATAATAATAATAATAATCTATTTTTGTTGGTAAAATCTGTGGAGGTATACATACCCTACCCCCTTCTGGATTTGAACTTGTGACCTTTTAAGAGGAAACATATGTTCTTAACCATTGACCCACTTAAAAGTGAAATATATTTTACATGAGTGTGGATGATATTTACTTAAAGTTAAACCAAAACATAAACATTTAATAATATAAAAATAAAAATAAAAATAATTTTTAATAAAGAAATTTGTTTTTTTAAGAAATATTTTATAGAAAAACTTTAAACACTTTTTTTTTTTTTTTTCCGAGGAAGTCAGTGTGGGAGGGACAATATATAGCTCTGGGGGACAATAGCTTATACTTATGAATGGAGCCTTGGAATCATGACCAACAATTAGGTGGAAGCATACGCTCTTTTACAAGGACTCAAACTAACAACACTTTTGTAGATTTGAAGACTCAGAAGCAGTGGAATGGTTCCACATCCTATGAGAGCACAATGTGGTGGCCGACCTAAAAGCCAACTTGGCCATTAAGAAAAATGGGGGGGGGTTATATATCAAGAATCGAAGGTATGACCAACCTATACCTTAGTCTGCATCATTCACCAATTGAACCTGAATCATTTCGGCCAATGGTGTGAGGCATGGAATACGCCACACATGTAGTAAGGACAGGGTAGATAAGACCAGCCCACCCCAAAAAACATGTTTCATTTAACACCCTCTCCTACTAATGAATACCCCACTCCAGATATCAAGCATCACAGTGGGATAATTTTTTTACTGCTCCTAACTACTGGCTTCGCCACCTCCTAAATTTTCTTGGGAACTCTGGAGCATGGTGTAGAAGCTTTTTGGTGCCTTGACTAAGTGATTCCCTCTTCTTCATCGCTAGCCATAGCTCCTTCGACAAGGTATGGGATTAATGAAGAAATTTGAGGTCCCATAGGCTGCCCAACAGGCCTGTCATATGACCGCTTGTTGGGCACTAAGTCTAAGTACTTTCAAACTGTTTTTCTCATTGTTTTAGGACAATTTTCTCGTTGTCCAAAACATCCCACCAGATCTGAACTTTACCCACTCTGAAATCTGCCCACAAGCTTTGGTTTGATTCTCTTTAATTCCACTTGTTATAAGGTTTAATTATGGAAGGTTTTGTTGTCCAAGTTAGCCTTCTTTAACATGCATTAAACATCAAACACACCTCTAGAATATTTAACAACTACAAGCTGAAAATATTAAGCAAACATGACAAATGAACACATGATTTTTTGGTCAACATGGCCCTGGAAAAACCCCCATGAGGAAAACTAGTAAGATATATATA